>JAVRRU010000009.1:0-242741 GCA_035928005.1 Exophiala sp. CCFEE 6388
GACTTCCTGGTTCTGCTTCTGCATGCATGACCTCTAAGGCCATTCGTAACATCTTATACTATTTAAGTAGTTAATTAACTATAGGCGTAAATACTCGGATATCGTACTTCTTAAGAAGAAAGTTATAGTACTCGTTAAGATATATTATCGACTAGTTCTTAATAAACTTTAAAAGACTTACGACGACGATATTATAAATAATAGTAGAATATCTATTTTTAAAATAGAATTTATTAAGACTAAGCTTCTTATTACGTTTTTAACGCTTTATATTAAAGATATAGATCTTAGAGACGCCGTAAGTCTCGCTAATAGTCTTCTATAAGACTATAATTTTAAGAGTAAGCTTAATCGTATCTTTAACGACGGGTAAAAATTTGCGGTACTTCGTTATTACGAATACTACGATATATAAAACGATATTTATATTAATATAAAGCGCCGATAACGACGATTAAGATAGCAGCAAAAAGATATTTAATTATATACGTTGTTAGTAAGTAATCGCATAATTATGCTTACCGCCGTTTCAAAAAGTTGGAGTTGCAACCCGCTCGGCAAACCTGACAAATTCACAAAGTTTTGAAAGGCACAGTACAATCATACCTGATAAGGCTGGGGCTTGGCATCAATCCAGCCTTGCCAGGTGCTGAACTACGCCTATTCTTTCTTCTTTCCCACACGTCATATCCATCACCAGTTCTTCGAGTGAATTCTGATAGCCCATCGAATTCTAGGCGTTCACCTCTTCACCCCTTCGCTTTCCAAGCTCACGAAATCAGACCTTGATTTGACGGGTGATGAGTCACGCTGATGACTGAAACTGCGTTGCAATGGGAATCATGGAAAGACAGCGTGAATCGTTCTGGTGGTCTGCGCGGTCCCAAGAATACAGGCAGCGGTCTTTACGTTCCTCGTATCGCAATATGCAACTTCAAAAGGTCCAGGCGTGTCATCGTTCGACATATTTATTCGCATCATCGCCATGCAGGTTTCTCCAAGTCTCTGCTTAGATACTCCGCCTTTTGAAGCCGGTGAGGGGTAAGGCTGCGAGGCTGTCGGTAAACAATCTCCCTGACATCCTACCGAGGGTCGATATATGTGGCGACATGCAACAATGTAGGTGTATTCAGGCCTTTTCCGGCACGCTCTCACAGTAAGAACTCTCATGATCGTCTCCCCTCCGAATATCAAGATCATGATTTGATATCACGGACTCAAATCATAACGACGTTGAAATGGACGACGCCCCAATTGCCGTCAGTGACGGGGTGCCTTTCGCTGTCGTACAAGGTACTGATGCGCGGACAAATGGCACATACGGAGAAACCAAGCCATCTCATCAGACGAATGGTACAAATGGCCACACTGACCTGACGAATGCTCCATATGCGAGTCAAAATGGAATACACAGCAATGAAATCCCACTATCAAATGTACCCGCGTATAGCACCCAGCGGAAACTGCGCGTTATCACCATTGGTGCCGGCTTTTCAGGCCTGATGCTTGCACACAAGCTCCGGTATGAGCATCCGGAGATGGAAGACATCGTGACCAACACGATCTTCGAGGCTCGGGCAGAAGTCGGTGGCACTTGGTTAGCGAATTCGTACCCCGGCGTTCGCTGCGACGTGCCCTCACATATCTACGCCTTCCCATTCGATCCTAATCCGGACTGGGGCCACTTCTATTCCACCGGCCAGGAGATCCAGGCGTACATCAAACACACGGTCAAGAAATGGAACCTCGATCGCGACATGCAGCTCAACACTAAAGTCAAGGGCGCGTACTGGCAAGATGACCTCGGCCAGTGGAAAGTGACGGTCGAACATGAAGGACAGCATCGTGACGAGTATGCCGATATTATCGTGGCGGCGCAAGGGTTCCTGAGTACGTGGAAGTGGCCTGACATTGCTGGTCTGGACAAGTTCAAGGGGCACAAAGTCCATTCGGCATCGTGGGATCACGAATATGATTACTCGAACAAGAAGATCGGTATTATTGGCAACGGGTCCTCAGGGATTCAGATATTGCCGCAATTGGCGAAACTTGATGGTACAGATGTGACGAGTTTCCAACGAGGCCCGAGTTGGATTGTAGCCAGGATGGATCCCGGGAAATTGCTGGGGAAGCCTGGGTTGGGCGACAATCCTGAGTATACTGAGGAAGATAAGAGACGATTTCGTGAGGACAAAGAGGCACATCACCAGTACCGGAAGAACTTGATTCATTCGATCAACAGGGCATTCAAAATGGTGAGTCTCTACTTTACGTCGTCTGCGTGGACATCCGCTGATGGTTTGACGTTGTATTCAGTTCGTCAAAGATTCACCAGAGAACATTGAGAACCAGAAGTTTGCGGCAAAGCAAATGGCTGACAAGCTGGGCAACGATCCCGAGCTCTGCGCGAAGCTAATTCCAAGCTGGGAGCTTGGGTGTCGGAGGATAACGCCTGGGTCAGGATATTTAGAGTCATTCTTGCGGTCAAACGTGCATTTGATTCAGAGCTCGATCAAAGAAATCACGGAGGATTCTGTTGTGACTGACGATGGAAAGACGACGCAGCTTGACGTCCGTAAGTATCACCCATCCGCCATCTCTCCAACGTTTTGGCAACTCACCTGTGTTTAGTGGTTTGTGCAACCGGTTTCGACGTCTCTCACTGCCCACAGTACCCTGTCATTGGCCGGAATTCAGTGAGCCTGGCCGACAAATGGGCAGAGGAGCCGGAGTCATACTTTTCGGTCGCCTGCCCTGATTTCCCGAATTACTTCATCTTCACCGGCCCAAATGCAGTCGTCGGTCACGGATCTCTTGTCGAGGGCTTGAACTGGACGGGCGACTATATGGTCAAGTGGTTTAAGAAGATTGTCGCGGAAGATATCAAATCGGTGGAACCGAAGCAGGCTGCCGTCAATGACTTCGTAAGGTACGGCGATCAAGTGATGAAGACTTTGACGTGGACGGGGGCTTGTCGAAGTTGGTACAAGAAGAATCGTGTTGATGGACGAGTGACGGCCACGTTCCCGGGAAGTGCGTTACTGTATAAACGGATGATTGCGGAGATAAGAGGAGAGGATTGGGATGTCGAATATCGGTCGTCGAACAGGTTCAAGTTCATGGGTAATGGCTTTACTGAGTACGAGTTGGATGAGGAGAATGATTTGTCGTGGTATATTGCTCGATAGATGAACGCTAATAGTATTGCAGCAAAGGCGCAGGGTCATGTCACGCCAGGTGAATCATGCTAAACACCACGTCGTTCAGAACATCTTCCTTCACACCGAAGCCTCATTGATATTGCTGGCGATTGTGATGGCCACAGCGCCACAGTATACCATCATGTCAGCCACCATAGCCCTGCCTTTTGGGTGTGATGTGTATAAGGGTAATGAATACTGGTGACAATGTTCGAGCGCTTCAAGATTGCCGTCGAGCTGATGCGTGCGAATTGAGATAATGTGCCCTTCCGGGGTAGCAAATAGCATCCCATATGGTCAGACCGTGCAGTTATATCAATGGTGGCCCGGAAAGTAAACGACAAAAAAGAAGAAGCAGAACGCTGCCGGAGAACCGAGGAGTTTTGATGCATGCACCATGTCATTTTGGTACTGCCATCACGGCATAGTGGATCTAACGCTATGACTGCAGGTGTTCAACTCTGTCTGAATCCAGCGCATATTTGAGGCCCAAATTCTGGATTGATGTTGCCAACGAAACCTCAGTGTCGCCTCTTCCGACGCCTAGTGCCACTCTCCATCAGAGCGTTTGTGTCACACCCTCTCACGCCTTCTTGCCGGTCTCCAAGATCGCATGAACGAAAGTGCGGAAGGCTTCGAAAGGAACCTGTAATGTAATCAGCTGCGGAACGGTCCTGACAGCGACGAAACTCACGTGGATATCGTCGCCCTTGAGCAAAAACTCCCTCACTTCAGCCGCTAAAGCGTTTCTCGCATCATTTTCCTCATCGGGGACACCTGCATCGTTCTGATACGGCATCACGACTGTCAATTCCACCGAGGTCGTCCCTGTCTGATTCCTGTTAGCCTCGGGAGAGTGGCAGTACGTGTCACTCACGCTGCTGACTTTGATACCGAGGGAGAGATCGATATTGTCCGTGGCATGAGGTTCGCCACCAGTCGGAGTGAGAAGATTGTTGAATTCCATTTTTCGTGAGCTCGAAAGCAGAAGAGATGAAGAGGTGGAACGGAGAAGTTGTTGAGGAGGTGGGAAGCTGAAGAGGGTAATGGTTGAATTTGTGAGTCGCTCGCAGATCGTATGAACCTGCGAAGGTGAAAATATCGGATCAGTAATGAGACGAGAGAGCAGTTCGAAAGGAAAGAGGCGACCAGGTGAAAACGATGTGGCCGAATTTGAATAGCGCACGATCTGGGGTCGTGTAATGGTGGAGGGGCTTTAGAGAGAGGACGAAATCTGACCAGGTGAAGAGGTGCGGCACGTCTTTCAACCAAGGAAATGATAACGACTGGTAGGTATGAAGAAGTGAAGAGAGTCAAGGAAAGCGGTACTTATACTGCCATACCTCAGTTAGGTTGTACGTGACCAAGCTTCACATGTCAGACATAACGAACGACCCTTATCTGTGGTATCCAGTAGATAAATTGAGTCCAACACTGGTGTTAAAGCTAGATGACTCCGCGTTGCCGTCGCATTGTGTGTGTGAACATCTTCGAGACGTCTTTCCAACGCGGCAAAACCATGGCCTATGATGAGTCCCAGTCTCGCGGGCCTGGCAGACGAATGACAAACGACAAAAAGCAGAACGTTGGAAGGAAGCACATCAACTGTAGATTGCCATCACTGCATAATCGATCTTGCGCCATGACTTCCGACTCCTTTCCGTGCTCATCATATCGTCTCGTTCCCTGGAAACTCTCACTCTTCCATCATTCCTTGTCTGATGTCTTCTCCAGCAGAAGATTTGCATGACAATCTCTCAGTCCTTCTTGTCGGTGTGCCAAACCTCTTCGATGAATATGTGGACTGCTTCTCAGGGTATCGACGATTTCGGCTTTAGTCAGAGCCATAGATGCTGTCAACAGGTCTTCGGCTGTGACTTTGAAGACCTTGGGATCGGGCGCCAGTCTCTACATGAATGAAATCAGTCAAATCCCTAACAACAAGTTACACGTTTAGCTCACCTCAAGAAGATGCCGGCGAGGAAATTACTTGGATCTGGTTGAGAGTGGCAGCCTTGGTCATGTCAGCTGCTAATTTGGCTCTCGCAGCGTTTGTCTCATCCGTGGCACCTTGCGTCACCGTGAGCGGTATGAGAAGCTCCATCTTCATGATCTTGGTGGTGATTCCACGCTAAGTCTTGTTAACCTCGAACCATCGACAGTTTGTGTCGCTCACATGTTATTGACCAGGATGGAGAAAGAGGTGCTGACATCGTTGTGATCAACATCACGTTGCTTGCCACTTGCTAGGCGGAAAGCAGAGCCTTCGGATTCTCCTTCGATTTGCGAGCAGATTGCGACTTAGTGCCTGGAGCTTTGGCTTGAGGAGAGTTGGTTGTGGTATTGGCCTCCTTCCCTTCCTGCTCCGGGTCCAGGTCTGAGTTCGGCTTCCTGGCATATTCTCCAAGATCCACTCCATCACCGAATAATTGTCCGAAAGACATCTCCCTACTGGTGGGCAGTCCTGCTAGGTAAGTCGTCTTGGTTTCCTTACCGTTGAAGCAACACCTACTGTCAGACCAGTTTGAAGAGGTGAAAAAGAGGCAGATCGATGAGACGATCCGCTTGAGATGAGCTCCAAAATGAAGACGTGAAGAAGAGGTGATATCTTTATATATATTTCGTGGTAGTCGTATCAGCTGAGCTGAGAGATGTTCGAAGGAGGTAAACTTGAGATGAGTGGGTAGAGTCGACCTTAATATACCCATGATTGTCGAGGCAACATTCACCATGTCATGTAGTGAGTGAATAGCTATGTGTTGGACACTGAAACCAAACGCGGTGTGCATTGACAGAGTGACACCACAATGCTACACAGGCTTGAAGAAAGATGTGTCATGTACGCCATGATCTCACTTTGATTCACAGACTTCAACGTCCCTTGCATTTCAATGGCGGAATGAGCATTGAAAGTCCAGAACATGAGTGATGACAGCTGGTACTGTACCTGTGAATGCTGAAGGCCTGCATTACATCCGCATGTTGAGACTGTTTCAGCTTTAATCAACTGGGTTTCAATGCACGAGTTGCGAAGTAACCCGTCAGCGGTCCATCGTCGTACCTCTTCACCTATTTGAGTTCTGGCGCCACTTAACAGTCTCGGCGGCAAGTGCTGCCCACCATTCTTCTTGGTTCCAGGTATGACAGTTCTTGTTGTCAGTCGCAGCCTTACCAACCTTAATTCCATGATGAACCTGGTACTCGTATGAGCGCCAGCCTCGTTCACGCGACGACAACGACGTATGTGGCGTCCGTCAAAGTTAGAACAGTTTATAATTTATTTTTTATGTATAAGTGCGCCTGATCGTGTAAGGGTACATCACACTGCGTGCCCAATGAAAGAAGTAGTCGTCTTTGGTTGCACATCCCACTCAGATTGCTCCCTCAACTCCATTTCATCCGTGTTACGTCGGACATCCGACACATTCACATCCATTGACTTGGTAATGTGGTTTCGAGGCATGCCAGCAGATGTCTGTTGAGGCGGTGCTGGGTCAACCACATTGGGCTGTCTGACATAAGAATTTCCGTAAGATCCCTTGCCGGTTGACGCGAATTTGGAGGGCCATATTCTTTGTAGGAAAAGACGTGTTGCAGGCATGCATGCGCAGATAACGCTGACATACAGCTCGATCGAACTCCAGATCGATGTTTGCAGTAGATTGTCTATCAAGAGAGTCAGCTGTTGTTGCACATGCTAGGCAAAGCACCACTTACAGGTCAAATTTGTCTCAGTTGCAAATGAGATGAGTGCCTGAAGTCTGATGATACTGATGACGGTGATGCTGAAACAAGAGAGTCAGTAGGTATTCGCTTTGATTACTGTCAAGGACTTACAAAGATCCGACGCCAAACATGCTCAATATTTGAAGCTTTTGCTGTCTCGAGATTTGGAGCTTCATAATCACCGGGATTGGTATGATGAGGATGCAAAGGTCAAGCGCAATGTTGATCGCCGCTGCTGCCCATCCTCCAGCGTTGATGTCGATACATTTACCAGCCGAGGGATCCCGCCATTGTGTCCAAAAGAATGAGACGGGCGTGCACTCGAAGCCGAGGATGAACATGAATGCAACGAAGTAGCAAATGCAGCCCGCCATGACGATATAACCCATCTTTTGGAAGAGAGGTTGGGCGAAGACCTTCAGCTCAAAGACCAAGACGGCCAGTTTCGTCAGGACACCAATGAAGATGTACAGGAACTCGCCAATAAAGAAATTCTGGTGAGCAGATTAGTGATGATATTCAATAGGGCAGACGACGAGTTGCACTACCTTCAAGACGGTGTCGATGTTGTCAGGTGGGACATTCCAAAGGTCCTGGCCCAAGCCCAGATGGGCGGCTTCCAAGTTGAATCCAGTGAAGACGATGACGGAAAGCTTTGTAATGTTAGTGAGAGTCTTGCACGTCGATGGCAAGTATCTACGTACTGTTGCAACCAACATGATAGCATCATCGATACGGAAGAGGGGTGTAAAAGGTGGCCGGACGTAGAGTCGGATAAGGTAGAAAATGATGGCGACCGCCAGAAATATCGATACAACCACGACATAAGTGTGCGAGTCATTGTGCGGTGTGACACCACAGGTAGACAGGGTGATGTTCTGGGCATCTGGTGGGCGTTAGACAGACGACTTGATCTTCGAAGTCAGGGACCTTACTCAGGGCTTCGACGACCGTGCAGTTGGCCTGGCTGCATGCAGCTACTTTGGCCAATGTGGCGGAATCTTCGCACATGCACGGAATATCGGTCAAAGCACATTTTGAGGTAGGAAGGATGGTCTCAGCGCAGAGAGCCTGTGGACGATCATATCAGTCATTGTTCAGCAGAACTCACGGGGGGACTGCTTACCGCGCACTGGGGGAGGGCTGCCAGCAGCTCCATCTCCGCCGCTGTTTGTGCATTCGCCATGGCGAAGAGTCGTAACAAGAAGAAAACGGAGAGGAATATCTTGAGCATCTTGGGCGATGATATCGTTCCAGCAGATGCCGAAACAAACTCAAAAATATGGTACTTGACGTCCGATCAAAGTCTTGTCATGATCGAGAAAGGGATCTGGAGTGGGAAGTTAAGTCTTGATATGGTTTTCATCCTGTCAAAAAAGTGTTCCATAACCGAAGCTAGGGTGTCTTCCTTCAGGAACCATATCCTGGGCATTCGGTGGGGGAAGGTGGATAGGGCTGCTGGTCGTTGCGCTATGGAAATGGTGAGGCTCCCATCAAGGGTTTAAACGACACGGCTACTGGGGCCGCCGTTGGGTTTTGCGGGTACGTCGACCATGGGGTTTTTCCCAAGCACGGCACGGCGAGCACTGGCGAGATATCGAACAGGCGATCGGCAGCCATTGACGATTCGATTGGAAGAAGTAAGTTAGTCGGTACATTTGAAGCGAGCTGTTCATTTAGGCTGGAGATGAGAGAGTTTGCGGCGCACAGGGCACAGCTCGGGAGCTGCCAGCAGCCTTTCTTTGAGTGAGCACGAGTGACGGGCCTGGCGTCAATCTCCACAAGCCACTTGAGAACCGTTGATTGTGTTCAGCTCTTCAATGTCTTCCAGAAGAAGTGGGCAAAGGGAGTGAGACTTGGAACAATCAAGTTTCGCCCTCCGAAAAACGCAAGCTGACAGATCGACATTTTAGACAAATGTGGTTCTCTTACACCCCTGCATCGGAGGAGGTTTCCACATATGGTCCAGCCTGTTCGAGGAAGTCACCCAAGCAGTTCCTGCATCAAGAATGACGCTAATAGAGCGACCTGCCTGAACCGTCGACGATGTAGTCAATGTTAGTCCCAAATCGACTCTGGGCTTATCGAAGATCTGCAAAGGCGTTCTGCACATGCAAGGGTTCTCGTCAGGAACAGGAACCGTAGGAGATGGCCGGCCTCGCGCGAAGGAACAAACCGTTGTCGCGGTGCACCAACCACACTGCATATGTTGCTATATCGTTTGTTTCAGAGCAGACCCTTGTTGGATATGGGAATCATGCTGTAGAATTCACCCTGTTCTTTGCATTGTGGCGATCAATGCAGTGCTTCTGGGGAAGAAGAGAAAAATTTCCATCAATCCATGTGTCCGAAACCGACAAAAAGCCGCCATTTCGGTTCCAGCCAAAATGCAGCCCCTTAATACTTGACACCTCTCCACAATGACTGTCACTGTGCCAGTGTTGACAGACCCTTGGCACAGTAGCACACAAAACGTGATATTGATAATGTCGCTTGTCTCCAACCCGGTCCCTGGATTGTAGCATTGACTACGGCAACATCCAGCAAACTACTCCGTACAAACCGTCACGCAATCCCCGGGTCAGAAATGAGAACACCGTACTACTGGGCTGGAAACACCTCCAACGTATCGCTTGTCATTGCGAACTCGCCTCCGGTCACCACTGCATGATCAAATTCATTGAACGTTTCAAAGTCTAACTAAATGCTTACTTTGCAGACCGGATGACGGATGTCAGTCCTTGATGTTCTTACGCGGACTTTTCCTTGACGTGCACCAAGACTACTGAACGAGGCACCTCGGATGTCAAAGTGCCGCCCTCTTGCATGCTATCTCCAAATTCCCACTGTTTCATTCCTCATTGTGTGGCAGACTTATGATCTCCCCTTTCGAATTCCGAGCAAGCATCATGTCGTCCATCATGCTCCTATCGTTCGGCAATACTAGGTTGAGAAAAACCCCGACAAGGGCTGCGATGATGAAGGGCGTCTCGACAATGAGATTGATGCCTTGCTCGAACCCCTGAAGGTGGACATTGTTGCCACTGTAGTCCAGCACCTGATCAAACCACGTAGGTTGCACAATGTCAATAAAGCCGATGCCCAGAGACACGGTCAAGATGAAGCGATTGCGCCGGGTGAAATCAATTAATCCGAGCACGCGAATACCTGCCACCGCGATGGTGCTGTAGAGAAAGCACTGCATGCCGCCCAAAACGGACGGAGGCATCGCGGAGAAGACGGCACCAAATTTAGCGAAGAATCCCATGAGTATCAGAAACACTGAAGCCGCCCACCCAGCACGTCGAGACTGTTTCCCTGTCAGAAAAATCTCGCCTAAGAAAGTACCATGAAGACTTACCGCACAACCCGTAAGCACAATTGTTCCGTTGTTGCCAGCTTGAGAGACCATGGGCAATCCTGTTCCCAGTGCACTGATTAAACTTCCGAGCCCGTCGCAGAGAATACCTCCTTGGATGCGACTATTGAATTGTGTGCCCTCGACCTCAACTCCAGAGATCTCGGCAGTAGCCAATATATCCGGCATACAGCTCACCGCTTCACAGACGAACATGATGAGCAGGGGAAGGACCAAAGCTCCATCGACTGAAAGTTTGAAAGTATGTACCCAGAGGAACGTGACCACGGGAGCTGCGTCAATGTTTTCGCGTGACCAGTATCCGGTAGCTCCAGAGATGGTGCAGCCTACAGCCAAGCCGATCAAGACGGCAGCCGACTTCATAAGAGGTGAGCCGAACTGCTCGACGACGATGATGCTGAGAAAGACGCTGAATCCCAGACCTATGAGTTTTGGATGAGCCCAAGGCAATGGCTTTGGTGCATCGATGTTGGGGCACAAAGCATAGAAGCCGGTACCACCATTGCAGTTGGATGATCCACCGAGATTCTGCATTCCATTGCCGATCAGGTACACTCCGACAAGAAGAAGCAGCGCACCCGTAACAATCTTTGGGAAGATCTTGTTCAACAGTCTTGGAGGTACCATTGACATCAGCAGCTGAATCAATACGGTACAAAGCATGGTACCAAGGATCGCACCCCAGGCGTCTGGGCATGGGAGCTGAGTTCCGTCTGCAGAGGTCGGACAGGTTCCATTTTTATATCGCATGCTGGTGTATGAAAATGCGATGGGGAGGATATCGAAAGTCGGGCCAACGACTGACAAGAGCCCAGTACCAATGAAGAATGGTGTGCCTCTGAGATGTACGCGAGTGACCTGAAGCGCAGTTGCAATGCCAGTCGTGATGAATGCAGCTGACACCAGGTAGGACACCTGCTCAGACGGCAGATTGAAGGCACCCGATGCAATCGCCAAAGGTGGTGAGACGACAGATCCGATCATCGTCAGGGCATGCTGCAGCCCGAGAATGATGGTAAGAAGTATTGGGACTTGGTCATTGAGCCCGTAAAACGGGATGGCCTTGTCTCTGTACCTCCGATTGAACGGCGGTATATTTGGAGTGACCAGATACCAATAGTCGTAATCACCTAGCCATGCTTCTTTCGAGGTGAGGTATGCTTTGAGTTGGCTAGCTTTTTGGCCCCAGGTAAGTCGAGATGTGGCGCCTGACGCAGCAGCCTCATAAGTGGAGGTTACCGAACCCTCGGTAAAGACGGTCTTGTCTTCCATTCTTTCGGGGGAATGTCTATCCAAAGGGGCCAAATTTCAGGATCAAGGATGAGAAGATGGCAGTGCTCAACTGTCAATGTGGTAACTGGGTCGAAGGGACCCTGGCCTTATATGCCATTGTGATAGCTAGACAAGCTGGGATTGCTCATCGAGTGTGTGCAGGTGTTTTTGTGAGTTATCGCTATGGGAAGAGATATATCCTCTTCGTGCGAGATACGATGTCGAGATATGCTGGATGATCCGATGTCTGGTTGATGATAGGCTCCAAATCTGGCCCGAACTTTGTCGGCGATAGGCGCTGTCGTACCATCCTCCCGGCGCTTGATTGGCGGCATTTTACGCGGCTTGACCCTCGGAATTTCGAGGCTAGGCATTCTTTTTCCGGGCTTGTTAAGGGCTTCCTGATCCAGCCGTACGAGCAGGGTTCTCACAGCCCTCGTACTTGGCTCTCATTCTCTTTCTCCGATAGCAAACACCCGTCAACCACTGTTAACAATACCTGCAGTACGAAGATAGTCAACACGGATCTCGTTATGGGGTTTCCTGATTTGAGAATGTCGTTCAGTATCAGCTGAAATAAATTGTAGCTTTGCCCTCCATCGCTCAGGGTCAAGGTAGGTTTTCCTTTCCCAGTAATTGCACACGATGAAGAGCACCTCCACAATTTTCATCCATGCGACAATCATCACAGTCGATAATGAGCGAACGATATGGCTGGATGGGGCAATCCTGGTCAATCTCGATCGCATTGTTGCCATAGGCAAGACAGCAGAGTTGTTGCACGATCCCCTTTTGCCTGCTGGGACTAAAGTTGTTGATTGCTCTGGTCGTATCATCCTCCCAGGACTCATCAACACTCACGCACACCTTGCACAATCGCTACTGAGAGGCCTTGCCGAGGATGTGCCTTTGCACTCTTGGCTCTGCGACTCGATATGGCCAATGGAAGCAAACTATGAAGGCGATGACGGTTACGTTGCGGCGAGATTGACAATCGCGGAAATGCTGCGAAGTGGTACGACCTGCTTCCTCGAGGCAATGTTGACCTATCGAAGTGGATTCGAGAACGTGGCTCGCGCAGTCGAGGAAATGGGCATCAGAGCGTGCTTGGTATGAGACCCAGTTCAAAACCTCAACAGCTATGCTGACCATCCTTAGGGCAAGCTGGTCAAAGTCGAAGAAACCAACACCAAGACAGGAATGACCGACGCCAGGGATCGAGATGTGTCTAGCATGTCTATTGACAATGCTCTTGACGCTCACCACAAGTACCATGGCGCCTGCGGTGGCAGGATTCACGTTTGGATGGCGGCTGGGACTCCCCGGGGCTCATCTGAATCTTCACACCGGGCCATTGGAGACGCGTGTGCTGAGCATGGAATTGGCCTGACTATGCACTGTGCTGAAGCACCGAAAGATCTTGCCATCTACCGTGACTGTTATGATTGCAGCCCGGTCGAATTTTGTCAGAGGAACAACTTGATTGGACGGCAAAGAAAAACTGTTCTTGCTCACATGGTCAACCTGAATCTTGAGAAGGATTTGCCGCTCCTGCAACAGGCGGAGGTCACGGTGGCACACAACCCCAGTAGCAATTGCAAGCTGGCATCTGGGATTGCAGCTGTTCCAGAGTTGATGGATTCCGGAGTGAATGTCAGTCTCGGCACGGACGGTGCACCGTGTGCCAACACATATGATCTGATTCAAGAGATGCGAGTGGCCGCGTTGATTCAGAAGGGGACGCGAAAGGATGCCAAACTCCTGGAGGCGGAAGAAGTTCTTGCCATGGCCACAATCAAGGGGGCTGAAGGTCTCGGTCTCGAAAAAGATATCGGAAGTCTCGAAGTTGGAAAGAAGGCGGACTTGATAGTGCTTGATCCCTCGGGCCTCCACTGTGCACCCTTCGACCAAGACCAAATTCTCGACGGCGGGCTGGATCCGGTCACAACTGTTGTCTATTCGTGTAGCGGTGCGGATGTGGAGATGGTGGTTGTTGATGGTCAGATGGTCGTAGAGCAACGGAAGCTCACTTCTGCTGATGAACAGCAGATCATGCAGCGAGCTCGTCAGACCGTCAAGAGGATACGAGAGAGATCTAGGGTCCAATCTCACCTGAAACGGAATTTCCGTTGACAAGGAGCTGATAACTTAGCGTATTTTTGAGAACCATTGCTTGCATAGCATTGAAATATCTTGGAGAAAAGCAGGAATTGATTGTAGTCTTCACGCCGACTTCATTTCAACCATATGTAGCTTGGTATCTCGAAAGCATATGCTCTGTCACCGTGAATTGTTTGCCCTCCTTGCCGTCTAGAGGTTTGATCACGCAGTCAGGATTGCCATCCCAGAAGAATGGAATCGAGTAACGGTCGACGCCGCTGGTGTTGATGACACGATGAAGATTGCTTCTGTAGGCTCCAGAGACCCAAACCTCAAGCATGTCACCGATGTTGACCACATAGGCACCCTCTGTTGGGGTCACGTCGATCCATTCCTTGGTATCGTTATTCAATACCTGAAGACCGGAATGTCCATCCTGCAAGAGCAGTGTGATCGCGCCAAAATCTGTGTGAGCACCGGCACCTACGAGACTGGCATCGTCCGTCTTCGGGTGTGGAGGATAATGCAGTAGTCTCACGTTGGCAATCGGGTCCTTGCAGTAGTCCTCGAACACACTTGTGTCAAAGCCTTTCAATCCTCTTGCAAGTATGTGCATCATGATGATTGAGAGCTCTGTCAAAGCTTTCTGGTACTGAAGCAAGGGCTCTTTGAACTGTGACTCCGGGAGCTGGGCTGGATCTGGCCAGACGTTGGGGTCTTGGAATGGCTTGTAAGGTGGCTTGCTGCCTGGGACCTCTCGGCCGATCATGTAACCCTGCCCATGGTCAGTAGCAGGACGACTACTTCACAGGTAAAAAAGTCTCACCTCTTTGAGATCCGGCTTTTTACCAACCTCCAAGATTTGGCCACCGATGACTTCGTAGCCTCGGCCAGGTTTGCCTTTCAAGTTCACTTTTTCATCCTCGGGTAGAGCAAAGAATGTCTTTGCCGCGGAAAAGACTCGTTGTTGCAGAGATTCTGGGACGCCATGACCGACGATTTGGAAAAATCCACTTGTTGCACAAGCGTTGCGAATTTGTTCAACAATCTGATCGGCTTCAGAAGACTGGGGATCTCGGAGATAGTTGGCTATGTTGACAGTCGGGATGGTAAAAGCTGGTTTGGTCTCGTAGGTGATGGCCATCGTGCTCGTGAGCGAACGAGGTCTGACTTTGATTTTCCTGTCACACACGAAGACCTAGCGTTAGTACTTCGCTATGATAGAGCGTTGCAGAGGATCCAGGTGAACGGGAAGCATATTTACCATGATTGATAACAAGCTGTACGCAGGCCTGGAAGTTGGATGGCCTGGATCAATCGCGGAGGTCGCCGTCGATATGGACGATTTGGAGGTGTCTGAGTGTTGCACAGTTTGGGCGTCTTCGGGCGTTGCCGTATCACATCAGCCGCGTATCATTGGCGAAGGTTTCCGCCCAGGCCGCCTAAAGTCCCTACAGGGAAGTCCTTATCGTACCAATCTGATCGTGCTTGATTCCGGATTTGTCCAGTACGAAAACTTCCTCTCCCCGAAAGTCGCACCCGACATTTTGATCCCATCTCAATTATCCCTCTCAAAGTCCACAATTACAGACTCTGAAAGTCCGATGACCAAAGGACGACAACGAGAGACCTGTACAGAATGCTCTCTCCGCCGGCAGAAGTGTGACCGCCAGCGACCTTGCGGTCGTTGCGTGAAGCGAGGCATCCCCGACAAATGCCAGCTCCATTGGTCTGGCCAGTACGATCCAGCACTCCATCGGGTCTACCCAAGTACACGCCCAAGATCTAAGCAGCATTCATCAATATCAGACACGCCTGGTCGACAATCTACCATACAGGGAGACTCCGACGCCGAATCCACACTGCTTGAAGGGTTGCATGCACACGCCGCTCATTTTGAGGCTCAGCAGCTGAGATGGGCACACGAACCACGCCTGCAATACGGCTTCAAACCTCACGAACCTCCACAGATTCGAAGAGATGCTGCGGCGTCTCGGAACGTGCTGCATCCATGGCTTCCACCAGGATTCTTTGGCTTCAACTCCACTGCAGAGGCGCAGGCAGCATTTCTTCAAATGCTCCTGCCTAGCGTCGACCACATTTGGAGCCTCGTAAACTACCACGAGCTGGCTCTTCTCTGGTACCACGGCTGCTATCATGGCCCGACGCTGCGATGGGAATTGCAAAGCGTCCTTGCTGGTCAGGAACAAGACGAAACCTTGATCATCAAAGACTTGGACCTGCAGTGGCTTGCCCTTCTCTTCGCCATCATGGCAGGAAGCATCACGTGTGCGCCAAAACGAACACTTGAGCGATGGGGCTTTTCAAGACAAGAAGTGGTCAAACTGTCAATGCAGTGGTACAAAGCTAGCATCTCATGTCTCAACCAAGCAGAATATACCTCCAACCACAGCATCTACTCCGTTCACGCCATAGCCACCTTGACGATGTCCGCCCACCCTCTTGGTCAATCGGCGGAGCTCTCTGTGCTGTTGGGTGCAGCTCTAAAGATCGCGCAAAGCCTGGGACTCGACAGACTCGATCACAATCCTACCCTTGAAAAGATCACAAGTACATCGAGCGAAGAACAACGACACAAGCTACTGCAGCAAGAGATAGGCCGGAGGCTATGGTCCCAACTATGTGTCCAAGACTGGATGTCTCTACCGTTCCACGACAGCAACAACATCAACCCACTCCACTTCACGACCACCAAACCATCCAGCCGCGATCATCTGACTATGAATCCAATCCCGCCAACCTTCCCCACGTACATCAGCTACGGCAACTACCTGTTCGAAATAGCCAAGCTCATGGTTAGCCACCACGATGCGATGCTAGGCGCCACAACGCAATTCACCAGGTACGAGCACGTTCTGGAGTACGACGCCCGAATGCGCACATTAGCAACCCAGGGCATGCCGCGGTACTTTCATGTTGTGGAGCCCATCGATCCCTCCTGGCCAGAGTGGGTGCCATGGGCGCGTCGCAGCCTGACAATTTGCTTTGCTCACAAAATCATCATGATCCACCGTGCGTTTATAAGGCAGAGCTTCATCAACCCAGCATACTCCATCACGCGCATGACATGTCTGGCCGCGGCCAAGACCATCCTCAACGAGGCCAAACAGACTAAAGATCTGGACGGCCCCATCATATGGATCGACAAAGCTTTCTGTGTCGCCGCCGCAGTCATTCTTTGCCTGGATATCTTTCATCGGCCCGAGTCTGACGCTGAGTTCAACTCCCACAAGGCCTTGGTGACCGACTGTATCGACTTACTACGAACATTCGACACCAGCATCGTCGCCGTCCGAGGATCCAGTCTGTTGAGTGCGCTCATTGCGGAACGAGACCGGCTCAGATCGAATTTGACTTGGCCGCCGGAGACTATCAAGACATCAGACATCTTCAAGTCACTCATGACGGGGACAAACTCGCCTACAGGGGCCGCGATCCAAGATGAACAGCATCGGCTCCCAGATCTCTTCCCTCCGCAAGTTGGCTTTTGTAACCGCTTTCTACTCGAGGACCTGCTGAGCTTCAACCGTGCCACCTGAGATCGAGCATGATGGTGAATTGAAATCTATATTCATTGTCTCATCGATAAGGTTACACTCTCAACAATATCGTACACACTATATGATATTTCTCGGCCGGGCATCGATCCTGAACGATCGGACACTACTAGTATCACTCGCACTCAAAGGATTCTCGCTCTCATCCCCACCAACGAGGTATGTCCCCGTCATCATATCTCGTTGTCCCTTCCACGAGTTCACAGGCTCGTCGAATTTGCCCCACCATCCCATTCTGAACATCTCACCCTGCCAGATACCGCTCTTCTCCCAGTCCTTGTCACTCCAGTACTCAGAACCCTTTGGAATCAGACCTGACGTCTCGTCCACAATTCGACTTCCCGCCAATAGACTGGCTACTGCCGCAACGCTACCCATTGGCTTGGGAAGAACATGTCGCATATCAATCGTCACGAATATCGTGGCGGCGCAGATCAAGAGTGCTACGAGAACGCCGACAAGAAGCTGTGTCGACAGCGACGATTGGACCACCCGCATATTTCGAGCATTTGTATACGTGGCTCGAAGCGGGTCGGCAACGGTCTCTGTTGCGTTGTTGGACAGCGTGCTGAAATCGGCACGTAGATACTGGTTGACAACTTGCGCCATATACTGACGGTAGAAATGGGTGAAGGTGTCCATAAGTTTGGTCTGGTTCGCGAGCTCATTCATTGGGATACCGTCACGACCATAGACCATGGCCTCAAATACGCTATCGAGTACGTCTACCGCGGTGAGATTCAAGGACAACAAGGTCAGAGATTGCGGACGGTAACTTGAGAAGTTGACCGCGGACCCTGGATCCACAACAGGCGCTGTGGAGATGGTCATGTCTGGAAGGTCGAAGGTTACATTTGCATTGACACGTTCGAGGCCTTGCGTGCATAGGTAGGCAGTGAAGTTGTCCAGTACGTTGTTCTCCGTCATGTGTCCATAAAATAGTGCCTTCGTGGGACAATAATCGTATTGACCTGAAATTGCGTCTGAGGCGCCGAAATAGCCTGACTTATTGACGGGTATCGACGGGTTTGCAATGAGATATTCAAAAGGTCGGTCTGCGAAACCTGAGTTGCCGCAGCCGGCAGCCATGGAGATGTTGATTGCATTTCCTCCTTTGTTCGGTATTGTGATATTCAAAAGTCTGTCCTGCGGGACGACATAGCAGCTTACAGCCGCCCTGATCGCAGGTGTTGAGACCGAGATAGACGTGTTCTGAAGTAAAGTATGTTCAATGGATTGATTGACCTTGATTCGGGGAATGGCCAGTTCGTCGTACGTCCATTGAGGGTAGGACATATTTCCCTCGATGACAAGAGATGGAATATTAGTAGAAGTGCTGTACGAAGGGTTCGTCGTGTTGAACCAATTCAGAGCCGTGGCTTGCAAGAGTGTGGTTTTGACGGTCGGTTGGGCGATGAACAGACCCGACACGACAATTGTGAGGAAAGGCGCCAGGATTGCCGAGGTGGATGCCGCAGTCAGTGCAAACC
Organism: Exophiala sp. CCFEE 6388; assembly: GCA_035928005.1. NCBI lineage: Eukaryota > Fungi > Ascomycota > Eurotiomycetes > Chaetothyriales > Herpotrichiellaceae > Exophiala > Exophiala sp. CCFEE 6388. Next base: position 18,746 of record JAVRRU010000009.1, read on the forward strand.
TGCTGTGCCGTAGACCGTTCCAAGTCGCATGCAGCGATATGTGGCGAAGAGGGTACCACAGCATGCTGGAATTGGCGTTGCAGAAGCCCTTGGCCATTGCGTGGTACGATTCGGCGAACTCGATCTCAAAGTCCATAATGTTGAAGAGTGTGCCCAGAAGGACGAAGACCAGCACAGGCACGTAGAGCCAGCTGTAGCGTGTGGCATCCTTCTGGCCTGGGACATTACCAAGACCATCATGCGCTCGAGACTGTGAGAGGAGGACTTCAAGTACAATTATGGCGGCTATGGAGGCAAGCATCGTGAGCGCAATCGCGATCCTGCGCAGAATGAACGGTTGGATCCATTTCACATTGTGAAATATACTGTTCTCCTCGTTAGTCAGCTCGTGGACTTCCGAAGCGGTGGACATCCGAATCGAGAATGATCTGGCTCCGTCTTCGTACCCGACAGACGTCATGAAGCGGTACGGCGAAAGGAGATTGCTGAGTTGATCCAGGCTCATATGGCCCGTGCCTCTCAATCGAGCTTCGAGTGCAGGACTGCGGGCTAAGATGGCCGCGACCGCGGCGATCGAATCGATAGCTCGAGGGACGACGCCTCGAGGAGTGCAGAACAGCATGACCAATGTTAGCACAAGCATACCCGCAGCGATGCCTTGCATGGCGCGCACAGGGGCAGCTCGCGCCACCAGACGGTTCTGAAATTCGGAGACAGTGCCATCAATCGTTGAGGCAGAATTTGCTGACGGCGTTGTAAGCAGGTAGACTCGCGCAAGCTGTGCCGACGCTTGGCCGAAGGCTTTGTTGCCAACGCTGGTCAAGTAGGCGGGGTCCAGGAGCTGCGTGACCTGAAAGTTGTCCGAGGCCTCCTGCATTAAAGTCATGAAAGGGTCGAGCACTAATGTGTTAGATGACGTTGCCATCGAGTAGCTGTTTGTGGCTGAAGTCAAGACGCCTTTTGCAATGTCCACGCCACTGACATCGTCCAACGCACGAGGTTTCCCAGTCAGGTCGACAGACTGAATATTTCCGTTCGTGTCTAAAGTGACCACGCCTGATTGAATTGAATAGGTTGGTGTGCAGACAATATTGGATGAGTTGAGCATGGTGAAGTTGTCTTGACTGAATCCTTCAGAATACGCCGCGGAAAGCATGTATCGGTCTCGAGTAGGATCATCTTCCGCCAGATTCGAGCAGGATACATTTTGGAGAGATCCCACGTATCCAAACCTGTGCACTGTATCATTTGTCTGCCAATACCATGACGGCGCACGAAGATTTGCATTGTGAATCTCACAGTCGGGCAGAGATACAGATGTGTTGTAGTATCCCGACACTGGGGTGTTATAGCTCCTGTCATAACCAAGAGTGTGGTTAATCGTCCCCGTCGTGCAATTCGCCAGGCTGGCACTGAAGACATCAACCGTTGCAGTGTATGTCAAACTCCCATTGATGAATCCAGCCGCAGGGCCGAATGTCTGGACAGCATATGCATCCGTGGTACCCACGGGCAAAGATACGTTGTATTGGTTTGCGGCGTATACGGAGATGACAGCCCGTGAGTCCACCGAGGCTGCGTGATTAAAGCTGGATCCGTCAAAGGTGGTGTTCAATGACATTGTTGTCGCCACGCCGTCCCGTTGGATTGATGTCAGCTCGAAAGTACTCGTTGACACGATCGTGATGATCTTGATCAGGAAGAAGACGGCGATCGATGACGCGACCGCGATATGCCCCTTTCGTAATGATTTCCAAAGTGAGAAAAGCTGGAAAGGTGTCACATAGTCGAGCAGAAGGCTGTCCTGAACGGGCTGGGGCCCTTTGGCCATCTCCGCCCAAGGCTGGATCGACTTTGCCGCATAGTCGACTTGTCGCCAGAGCACGGTAAGAACGACAAAAATTGCAGTCGGCCCGTATGTCCACAGATAATGTTTATTGTCGTTACTCTTAGCAATCCCCTGGTTTTTGACTGAAACGCTGTAGACAGCCTGTAAGCCGGCGATGATGGCGACGGAAAAACTAGCAAAGAGAACAAGGACCCAACGCCGCAGAAAGGGAGGGTCCCAGTTGGTATTAAGTCGACCTGTCCGCCTTTGCGAAGGCTGCTCGATATCGTGCTTGTAGACCAAGACAGCGTCTGGAGAATTGTCCCCTGAGGTCCGCTCCCGTGATACGTATGGCTCCTTCCTCTCCATCTCGATTGGCTCTCCGTGCATGTTCGTATTGCTCGAACTCAAGCTGAGGTAGTCATGCTCGCGAAAGCGACTCATTCTTGGAGAGAATCGACGTAGGAACGCCGATTAAATGTAAAGGTCAGTCACCCCGAAAATCCAAGGAACCATACGGCATGTATGAAACGCGCTTGCACTGAGAGTGTCCGGGGTGTTGACTGGTCTGAACACTCCTTCATCGAGAATTGTGTTTCAGAGATTGAAGCCTTTTTGAGAGCCCCGATGATGATGCAAGGTACGGTAACAGGTGTAAATGCATTATAATTCTGGGTTCGCATCCAGGATTAAACTGACAAATTCCCAGAGATTTGCTTGAAGCTGGGGTCGCATTGATCCAAGCTTCGATGGCCATCTGCTTCCGATGAAAGTTAACCCAAAGTCCCCCTGATGAACAGCTTGATTTGCCCATGGAGGGGATCCATTGGGGCCATTTGCGCCGTGTTACTATTCTTAAGGCCAGCCGCGGATGTTTGACTTTGCCGCTAGTTGCTTAGGTATAGGTACATATGGATCGCCCACAGCATTGTTTTGCCGAGCCGTACTGTCGCGATATCCGTGCGTATATCCGTGCATCTACCGAGTGAGGCATTGTTCTGGAACCATACAGGACATGGGTGGGTGTGCTGCGTCTGTGCTGTTGCAGAACAAACATATATGTCTGCAGGTTTCCGATGAAGGTTATCGATTTATTTTTTGGAGCAGTAAATTAAGGCCTCCAACAGTTCAAAGAATTGTCAGGACGAAAGAGGAGATGAGCAACGTTCTCTGCCAAGCGTCATTCGAAGCGAATGCAGGTCAAAAAGCTCGGCAACTCAGCCTCAAGATCCATAACAGTATGTTTGAACATATATCTCTAGGATGTTTCGACCGAAGACAGTCATGTCACATGTTGAAAGATCCAACGCATTGCTGATAACTAGAAGGTTCTTCCGAGCAGCATTCTTTTTTGGGAATACTTCCTTGAGGTCCACGACCCATATAGGTATTGGTGAGGTCGACATTTCGACGTGCCCGTCCGTGGTTTGACAGTCAATTACAGCAAGAAAGTGCATCAACGTGAACAATTTCTGGCGTGAAATCTCAACCGGGGAAGGAAGACCTCTTGAGCAGAAGGGGAGAATGCGCAGGCACCCAAAGGCATATATGAGGTTGGATGATGTCATGCAAGCTCAACTGCAGGCAAGGAAGTCGCAGTCTATCATTCAGTCAACCTTACCAGCATCGGGCAAGTTCAAATTGAGGTGATCGGGAATGCCGGTAGGCGGGTGCTGACAACAGTACGACCAACACGAGTAAGATATCCAGGCTATTCTAGGGGTGGTACCATGTGAAGGTCGGCCATCTCCTGGATCACCTGCTTGATGGCGTCCTTCGTATCAACATAGCCATGCCAACCCAGCTTACGATTCTTATCCATCGACATGACTCTACCCCAGCCTCCAAGAACCTCGGCATCGAGAAGGCCAAAAGTGTCCACCGCCTTGTCGCCAAATGGACTGTACTTCAGACCATGTTTGTTTCTGACCTCATCCCAAGCATTTAGGACCTCCGCTCTCTTGCTCCACTCGAGAAAGCTGAAAGATGCCCTGATGATACCTGGGCCACCGAAGCCGCGAGGCGGCACGGGGTACGGCATCGTGATTGTTACATATGCATCAGGATCGTTGGCAGGCTGGCCCGAGGGTATGTGGTACCATTCGGCAAGTGTAGGCCAGAACTTGCCCCAAGCAAAAGCACTTGAGTCGGACTGATTGAGTGCTTGATTTCCTGCTTCAGGGGTCAGAAGAGCCCATTCAGCATGATACCCGAGCAAGGTTGACATGGACTGAGCCTTCTCAGCGTCCCATGCTGCCACATCCCCAGGAAAATCCAATGGCTTCCCGAGGTGTGCTTGAATGGCAGCGTAGGTGGACAAAGGCCAAACGATGTTCATCGCGGCGTTCTCAACTGCGCCAAGGATGAAGCAGGGGCGAGTCTCAACCCAGGTGGCGTCGTGCTGTTTGCAGTACTCCTTCAGAAGATCGACTTGCGGAAAGTAGAAGTTGCCCTCAATACCATGTCTCGGGTCATCTTCTTCCATAGGAAGCGCAGTCGGTCCTAGGTGCAAGCCGTAGTGCTTTCCACCAGTCTGCAGCAAAATGCGCTTTGGTTTGATATTGGCGAGCGGCAAAGCTTGCAGGAAATTCGACAGCAATGCCACATTTTGTGTCGTGGTAGCATCAACGTCACTCCACAGGCCTTTCCCCTCGACCGGAGGCGGCTGTACATAGCTGGCGAAGTAGACATAGTCGCTGTACACGTCAGCACAACCCTTGGGCAACCTCAAACATTCTTACGCTTCGACATGGTTTTCTGCCAGGGCTTTTGCTATCTCGTTGGGGCCATGATGCAGAAAGTCCACAGCGATTGGGACGACGTTGCTGGGATTTTCACTTTGCGGCGGACGTCGTGACAGTGCGTAAATCTTTTCCCATCGCTCTGGGGCTTCGGAGAGCACCTTGACCATGGCGGATCCCGAGATACCATTGGCACCACATACTATGATGCGAAGCTTCTGGCCCTGAAAATGTGGAAAAGTGGGAAGCCCATAGAAACTGCCCTTGGAGACGACAGTTTGAAACATGATGGAGCTGAGCAAATCGAGCGCGAAAAATGTGAGCTGTCCAGGGGAAAAAGGGTGTCAAACTGTGAATACTTGTACCTGAGGTATTGATCGTTTTCACACCGACGTTGACCTTGGCGTAACCTCCCATGCATGACGATGAATTAGTAAACCGGCTTACTAACCGTGTTTCTATCCAGGACGCCAAATCATACGAGCTTGTTGAGATGAAGATGTCGCTTTCCAGGCAGGAAGTGGTTGGTACCAGTATCCTGATCAGGAAATATTGTTTTGGTCACGTGGAAGGTCTGCAGTCGCTTACCAAACGATACCCATGTTTGCGATCCATGGGTAACAGGGGCCATTGTCAGAGATGCGTAAATTGCTTACAAACGTCCAGCTATTGCTGTGAGGGTGTGTGTTGCCACAAAAGATCTGGGTGGACGGTTTGTGATACGAGGCGCCTTGGTGAGAGGTCTGAGAATGATCCGGTGGTATTGATGTCGAAAGTGCGGATTTGGTCGGCGGCGCCGAGAAGAAGGATCTCTCCAGTCTTTCGGCATCGTGGTACATGATCAAGTACTTATCTGCTCGGACAATGGCCAATTGACCCATTCTTCTAGATCTGGCACACTAATCTGACCACGTCACACAAAGGCGGTACTGAAGTCTCGACAGAGCCATTGATAGATAGTGTTATCTAGCATGACTGAGGATAGAGGTGCTCCAGGAAATATGGTGGTAGGCGGCGCTTTTTATGCCGAAGATGAACTTTGGTGTGGTGTCAAATCAAATTGGTAGGCAACGCCGTAGGCTTCCTTATCGCAGGAGACGGACTTCTCCCACAGACGCGGGACGGTGTTACATGCGGCCCAGCTGCGGTGATATCCATCCATTTTGATGCGCTTCAACTTTGGTGATGTAAAAGGGCGTGACTCCCAGGTTTCACACGATAAGGGAAGGCATATCATGATGATTAGACTCGGGTAATGTAAAAGGAGCGAGTCTCAAGCTTCCAGGCGATAAGGAAAGGCACATCTTGATAGTTAGACTCCAATTGTGCAAGGGCGTCAGTCTCAATTCCAGGTACAAGGGCGTCAACTCAATTCCAGATTCAAGGGCGTCAACTCAACTCCAGACAATCGGGAAAGGAACAATCTGATATTTAGCAGTGCTCCTTGCGCGTGAAGGTATTGGACTGGAACGCAAACAAGAAGGAACTCGTACCCGCCCATACCACTGTGACCAAAAGCAACAGCTGTTAGAATGGCCAACCGGGGGAAAACACTTGACCCTGAGGTCTTTTGCATAAAAGATCTCAAGGAAAAGGCATCGAAGAAGATGCCCAAGATGTACAGGGAATACTTCAACGAAGGTGCCATGGACATGATAACGTAGGCTGCGGAACATCTTGCATGACGGACGTTTATTGACGAAAAATGTGGAATAGTCTTCATGACAATGAAGCGGCTTTTGATAGATACCGGATTCGGCCTCGGATACTGAAAAATATCTCGAAGATCGACACGACGACTGAGATCTGGGGAGAACGAGTCCTTTTCCCATTTGGTTTCTCTCCGGCTGCAATGCATCGACTGGCTCATCCTGATGGTGAGATTGGGACCTCAAAAGCTTGTGCGGCATTGAATGTCGCCATGGGCCTCTCGGCATATGCGATGGACTCTCTAGAGGATGTAATCGCACAGGGAAAAGGGAAGACTAACCCTTATGCTATGCAAGTTAGCTTGCTGAAAAACAAGGACATCAATTTACAGCTCTTGCAAAGAGCCGAAAGTGAGTGAATGACCTTTTCGATCCTGTCTCGAAGGCAGCCCTGATTGAAAGAACCATAAGCTCACAAACGGCGGGATTGCAGAAGCTGGATACAAAGCCATACTGCTGACTGTTGATGCTCCGATACTGGGTCGGCGACTGAATGAATACCGCAACAGTTTCGGAATGCCCAAGGGGACGGCCTACCCAAACATTGCGCCCGGTGTCGACATGAGCAATCTGGAGGATGCCAGCAAGTACGCATACGGTAGGTTGTCCAGAGTCACCTGATCTCGATCCTGTAACTGATACAGAGTGCCGTGATAGAGGATGATTTGGATTGGGATGAGGCCATCTCTTACGTGAAGTCCAACTGCAACCTGCAAATCTGGGTTAAGGGATGTGAGTCATTCTCTCAAGTATGTTGTTTCATCCCTCTGACGACCTCAGTGTATACCGCCGAAGATGTCGCAACTGCCATCTCATACGGTCTTGACGGAGTGGTGATCTCAAATCATGGTGGACGACAGCTCGATAGCGTACCGGCGACTTTAGATGCACTTCGAGAATGCGCTCCTGTGGCCAAAGGCAAGATCAAGATCGGCATCGATGGAGGGATCCGACGAGGAACGGATATCTTCAAAGCTCTTGCGCTGGGAGCAGATTTCTGCTTTGCAGGAAGAGTGCCCATCTGGGGCTTGGCTGTAAGTGCTGCACCTTCTAGTGTGTCGACAGAGGCTGAACCATGGGCAGTACAATGGACAGAAAGGAGTAGAGCTCGCAATCCAGCTGTTATATGAAGAGTTCAGATTGGCAATGGGTCTCACCGGGTTTGTTGTGTCTCGTTTGAATAGGCCGGAAAGGATTGCTGACTTGTTGTGTAGGTGCAAAAGTATTGCAGAAATCAATCGGGGACACTTGTCAATCTTGGAAACCAATGGGATCCTGTCCAAGCTTTGAGTTCATGACAGGGAGATCACAGAGACGTTCGTCGATGGAGTGAAGCAGAGGTTGTCGGATTGGAGGTAGAGACTCGAAGTCAGTAAGAGGTTGGAAAGAGTAAAGATCCAAGGAAGATCAAGTGCATCGTTGGCGTGAGATTGTCGATCGGCGTCGGGATGAGTCTCTCCGATCTTCCGGTGGGCATCTTCTTATTCCAACTCCAAGACCTAGGTAGACATATTGACACCTCAAGATTGTTTCCCCCTTTTGTACTTTGGAGTCTTGCTCAAGTGCAGCTACCGTCGCAAATTCTGTTGACACCTACACTATTTGAGAACCCGAGAACGATGGCCTGGAAGATCGAAGGCACTGTCTGCCTTCAACCGGTGTCCATGACGGGAAATCAATCTGCGAAAGCAGACCAGCGTCAACCACCTCCAACAGGAGGTACATAGTGCTTAGCATGGCGGTATGTCCTTGAAGCGCCTTCATGTACTACGTACCTTATGAGAACGACTCCCTCGATAATCCTTTGTCTTTCGATGCGCATTGACGGCCGTTACCAACATAGGCCTTCGCACCCATACCCGGCATAGATGTCCTTCTCCCAAAGTCTATGGCAGGCTTGTTTCACGCTGGCTTAGGAAATGCCGATACAGTCGTCACTGCAAGCGGCGCCACAATGCATCAACTTCGTGCTTGCCAGCCGTGGAACGGTGCTGTCATCATGGTTGATGAGTCGACGCTTCCAGCATGGTCTGAGGAAGGAGCGTGGTGAAGAGACCAGGAATTGCACCATCTTGAAGGCAATATGACTCTTCCCATGCTAATCCACCTCCTCACTTGTTTGCAGTCACCATTGGACTCTTTTGGGCTTCTTGGACGACAAGGAGCGTTCTCTGCTCTGCAATCTCAACGAGTCACGACAAATATTTGTCTGCCTACCTCTTGTCTTGCAGGTAGGCGTTTCAACAAGGGTATAGGCGTCTTTGAAGTTGCCCACCTGAATAGCCCTTGTGTTCGATCAAGCAACTGCTGTCACAAACAGCCTTGTCTAATTAGCAATCACCCCGACTCATCCACCAAGCAAGCGGCCACAGCAAGTCAGCATGTCCTGGAAGTTGGCAGAATTAAGATGGCGTCAAGATATTGGGCTGCAGGAGACTTGTTGGGAGAGGAATAACAAGATTTTATACAACAGAAACGTGCCAGAGGGACCACTTTGCGCGCCGACGATCACTGGACGCCGACGTTCTCACACAACGCCATCGCGAGGAAACTCCTCCAAGGAAATTTCAGCATCCACCAACCTGGAATCATCGGCTTCGCCTCAACCATACTCCGAAGGCATTCGACCGCACCCAGAAACACTTGCTCTCTCTCCAGTCTCGGCCTCATCGACAACTCCTCTGCTCAGATTCACTCAACCAAAATCAGACGCCTTATCTTGCAACTCTAGCCATGTCGATGTCGACGACAGTCATCTAGACACTCACGACCAGGCGTCTCAGGTCTGGCCAACACGCACTGTTTCCCCTTCGCATGAAAGCAGCGCGTCGTCTCCGCAAGCGCAGGCAGATTTTCATGGAAAAAGCTCCCCATCCGTTCAAAGTTAGTGAACCCAATGTATACCTTTCCATTGTTCTGACAAGACCATTACCAGGGTCAGCCTCTGCACAACAAGAACCACCGCTTGGCTCAGCGGCACCATCCAAAGACACGACTGCGTCCACCGGATCTGCTTTGGCGCATGTATCGCTGAAACATACACTTTGTATGCCACTCAACGAAGGCACACGCACTTGACTTTGCTGACCAGTGATAGCTCATGTCTCTCAAACACACACTCAAAGCCAACCACTCAGATCCTCTTCTTTCGCCTCAGCGGTCTTCACGCCCACTGAGTATTGGCTACGTACACAGGGTTTTACAGCGTCGCAGGAATATTACCCTGACGTTGCCATATCATCGCTTATCGATTTCCCCTTGTCTCCCAGTTTTGGCCTTCACTTCTATGCCGGCGAGGACGTACGAACAGCTGATAGGCCCACCTGGCCAGCAACTTTTTCGAATTGGAGCAGGTCTCGTCCTCCAAGCAGGTGTCGCTCGCTATCTCCAAGCACACATTGGTCTTTGGCTGAATCCAGACATCAGTCTGATCCTTACCTGCTGCAGAGGTTCAACTCGGACACCATGGACAATTCGGATGACGCTCAAGGAAACACATCCCGAACTCTGTACCCTGATCTGCGGTCTGCATACGCACAAATACAAGGTCGAAGGGTTGCGAGCTCCTATAGGACACGGTCAAGTGGACTTGAGACTCGATTTCCATTGAGCCCGTCGAGCTCTTCATCGGAAGATGACGACGATGATCTGAATCCTTTGACACTCGGGAACGATGCTATACCACTGGAGGACTTGCCCTGTCGACGTGTTCCTTCCGCGTTAGGCATCCTCCATGAAGCCGACGATCATCAAGAGTCCAGCGCAACCTTCGACAGTACACTTGATGCTGCACAACTTGATCATCCTGGCCGTCAGTCACTTACTTTGGACGAAATCGTTGCGCAATATGCAGACGTTACACCAGCAGATTCGCCACTCGCACATAGTCATCACAATCAGTCCTGTGTCTCTCCTGTCACGCCTCAGCAGCATTTTCTATATCGCAGCCAAGAGGAGAACGACACTTGCAGGGAAGATGCTTCTGTCAGTCGTCTGCCGCATAGTACAGAATGTCTTTTGCCACAAAATCATGCTCCCGAACTTCGCCATGCGCAAGGAAACGCTTCGATCATCCCACCGTTTGATGAATCTGTGGACGCAGGAGATGACGATGAAGAGTGGGAAACGCCGCCGAATACCAGCCGCCGAGGCTTCCTGAATCCTTCTCGATCGCGCTTCCGTTTGACGAGCAGGGACACTGGAGATTCTTCTCAATTGAACACGGGCGAAGGAAACAGTCCTGCAACGCCGTGGGACCCGCTTTCAAACATAGCAGACCCGAGACCTGGCTTGCAGCGACGAGGCCGTTTGCAGCACGATCATCAAGATCAATACATGTCTCCAACACATCGGCCAAGCAAAACGAACCATGTCCCAATCCTGAGGGCGCAAAAGCAAAAGATCACGGAAATTCGCGAAACCCCACTGCAGGCAAATGGAGCAGTTTCTAAATTGAATTCTGCCAGCGCTCCTGGTCTCAAGCCGCAAACTTCACAATTGCCTGTACGCGCCTCTACGCTGTCTGAATCAACACCGATCACTCTGAGAGACAACTCAGCGCTTCCGTCAAGCACCCTGTTGCCTGGAGGTTCTGGTACGGCTGTGATGGATGACAGCGACATCTCTCGATTCCTGCGAGCCACTCGTGTTGCGCACAGCAGTCTCCCGCCCTTGAGTGGCTTGTCGCGTGTCGATACCTCTGCCTCGCTCCTCTCCACCCAGCGTGAGGCTGGCCGGTTGTTGTTGGTGGTCTCGGTGGCCACATACTTTGTTGGTGGTTTCGTTCTGGCCCACGATATGGGTAAGGGGGGTGCCTTGTCCTCTGTGGCAATGGCCGAGTTGACCGGTGGTGTTGTTTCGCGCGTCCACCCAGTGGACACTCAATTGGCGCAAGCCATTGAGAAGGGTGGTTTGGTGGTGGTGGTCTGTGTGCTGGCAGGTTGTGTGGGTGTTTTGGCCTGGGCGGCCATCATGTAGATGGCAGCGTTGGGGCGGGCAGAAGCCCTTACCACAATTCGCATAATGATATCCATCATGCGCAGCTTGTTTTCTAACTAGGATTGTGCTCGTTGTGACCTTTCGTAACAACAGCATAGGGTGGGAGATGGAGCTTACGGAGAACGTCGTGAATATTGACAAAGTGGTATTGGATATCGTACAGAGTACCCCGGTGTTCAATCAGGTCATGATGCACGTTGTGCGAGCGTGGAACCCCAAGCCTAATCTTCATCCACCACATATCCCAAAGCCTGCCCAAACTGGACTTTCTGATCTCTTTCGACAGCCCACTTGAATCCACCTTTTAGTTCCCCTGCTTTGCCACTACCTTCGTCCAGACTAGCTACCTTGCGACCAGCAGGGGCCTCAAAGACCAAAACAATACTAGAGCCGAGTTTAAAGCCGCCCATCTCTTCGCCTCTTCGCAGAGCGTGGCCACCCAGGACTTTACTCGCACTGTGGTAATGCGCCTCGCTGAAACCGGAGTACGGTTCACCCCTCTCTGCAGCCGCAGCAGCTTGTCGATCCGCCTCTGTGTCCGTAGTCAGAGAATTTGTGCGGAGTTCTTTGTCAAAGTTGATGACGACGGAGCCAACGTTCGTTGCGCCAACGGCGGTGTAGCTGAAGAAGCCGTACTTCCAGCGGCCGAGAAGGACGACTCGTTCGTTCAATGTGAATAAGCCTGGCAAAATACGTTGGACGTAGGGAGACACGGAATACAGTTCGCCTGCAAAGTGCCGACGCGCACTGCAGACCCAGTTTGCTGGAGAGTGGAAGCGGTGGTAGTCGCCTGGCGCGAGGTAGACTACTACATAGTAAAGTTTATTGTTTGTGGAGGGTTGTGAGAAAGGGGACCACCATGGTTGTGTGGTTGCTAGATCGGCGCTGACTTGGGCCTCGGAGGATGCGGAGGATTTGGTGGATGCGTCTTGTGCGTGTGTGTTGGGTGATTGTGCGCCGCCGGAGAAGAGGTTGGGGAGGGTATAGGAGATGCCGTTCATGTTGGCGAATTCTTGGTCGGCGGAAATAGATTTGGCTTCTGGGTCGTCTAGATGTGCTGGAGAGGTTTCTTGGTCTTTGTTGGAGAATATGTTGGATGGCGCCTGGGGGTTCGGGGATGTCTGGGGCGAAATCTTGCCTAGAAGTGCATCGACGCTGTATGTCATGCCCTTAACTTGTTCTACCTCACCGTTTTCAATTGTGCCGAACTGCAGAACTTTGGCGTCGGCTGGTGAGAGAATCGCATTGGGATTTGCGTCGAGGGGACGGATGCCTGGCTTGAGTTCGCGGTAGAAGAAGGATGCTAGATTTGGGTAGGTGTGAAGGTCTGGGTCGCCGACTTCTTCGAAGTTGACGCCGAAGATCCAGCCGTAGAGCTTGAAGCCTGGGACGCGCAGGTAGTAGGGGATTGTCATTTCGTTGAAACGTCCCCATATGCGAGAAATGGCTTTCAATGGAAGTGTGGACATGATTTGGACTTGCCATCCTCCTCCGCTTGGGTATATCTTCTGTCTCTTCGGTGGGCGACCGCCATCTGTGCCGCTGTCGCCTTCTTGTGCGCCTCCCTCTCTTGAACGGATGCGCATGAATTGGATTAGGCCTAGAAATCCAATACCGAGGCCGATGGGGATGGGTTTCCACTCTATTCTCGTCGAGCGCCATGCTTTTCCTAACCTTGAGGAGAAGCTTCCTTCATCTTTCTTGCATTGCTTTTGAGTGGATGTGAAGGGTCTCCTCTGTGTTTGTAGTTGTATGCGACCGACTCGTGGCACGCGCCGAGAGAGGATGGACTCAAAGATGGGTCGTGTGGTCTGGATGGGTACGAGTGACCTGCGATAGAGGCATGACCTGCCCACGCTGGTGGCCGACATGACGGACGAAGAGCGACGCTGAGGTCTATTGCTTCATCTGCCAGCAGTCGTGAGGGGTTGGTATTGTAAGATCGGTGGATTTGAGAGTTCGAACAATTTGTGAAGATAGCAATGTCGCTGGCTAACTTAAGTGTATGTGGTGTTGCTGCACAATGAGGAACTTCGATGGTATTTGGGGTTTGCTTTGATGGCTTTCATGATTGGCTCCTCCACGCTTACTGTACACATGAACCCTTCCACCGCGTAAACTGCGGCTAGAAAGTCGGTCTTCTAAACACCACGTTGGTTCAACACCACCCGACATTCATTCCCAATGGAATCCTGACATCTAGATTCCACTCCGCGGCTATGGACAACAACAGTGATACCTCAGCTGCGCCCGCTCAACAGCCCTTCTCCGAATCCGCCTCGATACCTCCCGATCATGTCGCTTTGCGAGTTACATATATGGTCACTGGCAACCCGAGGCCACCTCACTCCTTGGGCATCTTGCCGTTGAGCACGTCAATAGCGACTCTCAAAGACAAAATCAAAGACGAGCTCCCCGAGCACCCCACGCCAGCAGAACAACGTCTCATCTACCAAGGGAGACCGTTGTTGCGCACTGATGCCACACTGCGGGACGTTCTGAGGATTGAGGTATGGTGAAGAAGTTATCGAATGCTCTACGTGTTCTAACAGTGGTCTAGGTCGGGTCTGCACCTGGCCCTCTTCCATATACGATACACATCGTGATACAACCCGGTGTGCAAGCGCCTGCGAGTACCAATGGACCGAACACCGTCACAAACCGACCTCCTCCTCCGCCTGTGCCTACTGTGCACCCCAACCACCATATCGACCATCTGAGAGCAGTGGAAGCATCGGCAACGATACTTCAGGAATCGCTGTCTCGCATCCAACAACAAATTGAGACCAATAGAGCTGATCTCCTTTCTGTGCAACAAAGAATAAGCATGAACCATCAACCTGCTAGTGCGTTACAGGCAGCACTGAATGGCCAACCATTCCCAGGACCCGTACCCATGCATCTTCCTCACGGCCAGCATCATGCACCACCAGCACCAGTGTGGATGCAACCTCCGAACGCGAGCACCCCGTCTCAGTCACAGAATGTCCCTCCTACTTCTGCTCAAGCGAGCCAGCAGAATCCGGATACTGCTACACCCTCGACCGGTCCGTCCCAGCCGAATATTCAGGCCTTTCAAGGACCGCATGGAGAGCGTGTAACGGTGATCAGAAACCATATGAACGTACCACTTCCTCTACAACGGCCTGCTTCTACACCGGGTCAACCGCAGGCACCTCCGACAGCAGCGCCGCAGAATATCGCCTCTCAACACTTACCTCCAACATTCCCCAGAAACATCCCGATGCCTTTTCAACTTCCTGCTCCACCACATCTTCCTCTTCCTTTCCCACAAGCCAGACCGTTACAAGCACGGACGTTCACTTCCACGCCCACAGCCTGGATACTCTCATCACCCGGTGGTCCTCAAGCATTCTTGTTCGCTCCAGGCCACGGCTTATTCTCCAATGGCCAGCCTACACAATCCGCGACACGGCATGCACTACCAGATGCTGCCCCCACTTTGACCTCACCACCTCCAACCAACCAGCAACAGCCGCCAGCTCCTGTCAACCAGAATGGCAACGTCCAAAACGCATTGATTGGACCAGCACAGCAGCCAGGTCAAGCACCTGTCGCACAGATACAACAAAACGCGGAGAATAATGATCTGTTCAACTTCTTGATCCATCGAGGATGGCTATTCCTACGACTCTATCTGTTTATGTTTGTATTCTCAGAACCAGGGACGTGGAAGAGATGGGCAATGATACTTATTGCAGCCATCGTTTGTCTACAGCCAAGAGATGGTCCTTTCGTCCGTGCCATAAGGGTCGCTCGCCGTCATCTTGACAACCTCATCGGTCCCCCAGCCCGGCCCCAAGCACAACCGGCGGCTGCGAGGCAGCGTCCTGCGGACAACACTGGCAATGCCGAAAACAATCGAGCTGGACAGCGACCAATTAATGTTCGTGGAGCGGTTCAGATGACGCCAGAAGAGGCTGCTGCACGTTTGGTTCGGGAGCATCGAGAGCAGAACCCTAGCTTCTGGCGGGACACATTTTATCGCGTTGAGCAAAGCATGGCGCTTTTTCTGGCAAGCTTGGTACCTGGTGTTGGTGAGCGGCATATCCAGGCACGCGAGGAAGTGAGGAGAGAGGCGCAACGCGTCGAAGAGGAAAGAAGACGGGCTCAGCAAGAAGCACTTGAACAAGTACGAGCTGCAGCTGCAGATACCAATCAGGCCGACGAAGGTGCCACTGGAGCTGGGACGACTTCTGGTACTGAAGTGAAGGTTGATCAGCCAGCAGAGCCAAGTACGTCGACGTCGGTCCAAGTAAACGACTCTAGTGCAGAGGCTGGGGAGTTGCGAAATAGGACGACATGATGTTGGTTAAATGCCGCACGGGGTGGTTTGCATGGCTACGGCCTTCACTTCCTGCTGGCCGTGTTCACCAGGTCTGTACTGTTGGATGAAAGCAGCCATAGAATGCATGCATGAAGAGCCAGAAGGTCTCTTCAACAACTCGTGTCAGCATGGCTTGTCATTTCTTCGTCAATCCCTCTATATCTTACAACCGCCACACATTCCGTCACGACAATTGTCCCGATATACTACCACCGGTTCCGAATTGCCTCCGTCCGACATCCTTCCCCTTGCCCTTGAGAGGATGATTTCGTTCCCATTCCTCATCCGCTTTATACGCCTCGACCGCTATGTCGAGATTGAAATCACTGCCCTTGAGATATAGCGTGGCGACGTTATAGTCCGCACACTTTGTCGCGACCATCCACCGCCTCAACTTGGTCTTGCGCTCTTCCTCCTCGGGATCCGGTGGTGTTGATAACGCGGGACCGTCGTAATGAGACCGTGGGATGAGGATCCATTTCCGCGCCACGAGAAGTTGATCGGAATATAGATTGTTGTATTGCCTCAATATGGGGACGGGGACTTTATATGCGAGACTCAGTGAGGCTAAGCTATCGTCGGAACTGACGTGATGTATCGTATCTTCTGTGTCTTCTGGTGGTCCTCTATCTTCGTCTCGCACCCGCCGCCGTGGCGGGTGGGTTGTGATCTCGTCGTAACTGGGTGGTGGCGATACGGAGTCTGTTCTAGAGTACGGAGTTCTCGTGTATGATGGTGGTAACCGTAGACCTTCTTTCGGTAGGGCTGACGGGCCGGAGGAGATCTGGCAGAAAGGACAGTATGATTGGAAGCGCGGGTTCTTGTGTTGGCAAAGTGCGCAGATTTGGCGATTGCAGCATTCGAGGCGGCGGTTGTGGAGGAGTGGTTTCTCGGAGGCGGGATCGTAGGGGACTTTGACGTCGGTGAGGAGCGTGGCGCAGGTACAACAGGAGTCTTGGAGGGCCATGTCTGAGTATATCTGGATGGGTGGAGGGAAGGTGTAGATATTTGGTGGATTGAGTATACAATACGGTTCGATAAGTCTACAAAGTACTTGCGACTTATTGAGTGCACGCGAGGCTGAGCCGAAAGTCGATGATGACATCAACTGAATCGCGGAGATGAATCCGAACACCTTATCTTATCGTCGCTTCGACCATGGGTGGCATCGAGATAAAGGGGCTCTTTTCTTCAAGGCTTGCCAAGGTAATAGCCGAATACTTTATATTGATGAAGAACGTTGCATATCTATCTACTCACGGTATAGTTTTGTTCTCCTGGGTCTGGCCAGTCTATCTCGGCAATGCCATTTTGTAGCAGACCCTTCCGGCATGGTCTCTTTCTAGATGCACCATGTTGAAGCCTCTGGCCGATTCTATATATCTCTCATCACCATGCGGCAAGATGAAAATCACATCCTTCCAATCCGGCACAAACACATTGTCGGCGTGTGGCGTCAATGATACCGTTACTTTCTCTTCGGTGGAGACATAGGAGACCGTGAACGAAGAAATGTTTGGTTTCTGCGACAATCCGTCGTCGTCGTACCAGGTCGTTGAGAAAGTGTGTCCATGTGAGCTACCCTTTGGTGGGAAGATCTCAATCCCACGCCAATCATCTGCAGGAAGAGTTCTGCTTTCTGGACTCTTCTTATCACCTGGCATGCGTGTGTGAACACTCTTCCCCACCGGAATTGCTCCACCAATCTTTGCGAGCAATGGGATGCTTTGCCTCCACGGCGAGTCAATCGTAACCCACTGACCAGAAGCCAGGTACTCGTACGGCGCGTTGAGATTGATGTATCCGAAATCGAACCCATCGGAGGAACGTGGAAGATAAACTCTTGCTCTGTCAACTCCGGGCTGATACACGCCTCCGACCAGTAATGTATCTCCAAACCAGTATTGCTCTTCACCGTTCTTCAGAAGTTTTGTCCACACTTCCGGATCAGACTCATAGCCCCATCCGATCCAGCGTTGCGGAGGACTGGCTGTCAAGTGGCTCTCCAGGCCCAGACTATAAATGTACGGCATGATTTCGTACCGTCTTTTGATGGCTTTGCGGATCATGGGCGTGATCTCAGGATACATCCACGGCTCGATGACTTCGCCGGCCTGGTTGTCTTGAGGAGAAGTCTTGAAGCAATTGATGGCGAACCGAACCTGATGGCATCCGAGCTGTACCCAGCGAAGCAGCAATTCACGTGATGGCTGTGGTCCCTCGAACCCTCCAATGTCGTGACCATAGCAGTGCATCAGACTCACGCCTGCATTCAGGGACAAAGCATTTGCGGCTTTCATGCTTTCCCAGCTGGTCATGTTGTCCCCGCTCCACGAACTGCAGGCATACCTCAGGGTGCCGATGCTCGCACTACGGGTCAGCACAAATGGCCGTACATGAGGTTCTGCGCGCAAAAGGCCGTCATACGATGCTTTGGCCATGAGCTCGGTGTGCATGGCACGTCCCCAGAGACCGACCTCTTTGCTAGCTTTGTCGCGAGCTCTGGGTACTGCTTGGAGGGCCATTTCCCAGCTGTCATTGGGAAGGGTATATTCGTTGTTGTCGTTCCACATGGCATCCACGCCCTGTTCCTTCAGCTTCTGCACACCACGCACCCACCATTCATTTGCAGCGGATGACGTGAAATCGATGTGACTTCCAAGACCACTTTCGCCGCCTCCTGCACTCCAGAGACGCATTTCGGCTGTTGTTTTGGTTCTCTGGTCCGTGAACAAGCCTTTATTCTCGGCCAGGTACTTATAGGCTGGATGTGAGGCGAGTACGAATGGCTTGATGTTGGTCAAAAGACGGATCCCCAGGGCGTGGTACTTCCCAATCCATCCTTCAGGGTCTGGGAAGCGATGCCTGTTCCAGGTGAATACGTTCCTAACTTTGGGCTCCGTCTCGGCAATCGAGTAGCCAGAACTCATTTGATGCGCTGAACACGGTATATCGTGTTCCTTCAACTTATCTGCGAAGTCAAGGAGCTGCTGATATGCTGGAGGGTCATCACCCATGGTGTATTTATACCCTCCCGAGAGGTATCCGTAAGCCCAACGTGGTGCCAGCAACGGAAAGCCAACCAGCTCCGCATAGCTTCGAATCACGTCTTTCAACGTCCGGCCGACAATGATGTACTCTTCCAGGCCACCATAGTCTTGACGGTACACTTTGAAGTGACCCCAAAGACCATCAATCTCCGATCCCACGGACCAGGACCCACGACTGTGGCTTGTCGAGACTATGCCGACGCAGCCGTTGGGAGTGGCTTTGATAAGCAGCGGCATATGTTTGTACATTGGGTCTGTGGCGTATGCTTCGTAGCCAAAGCAGTCGGTAGCGGAGATCTGAAAGTGTCGAGCCGTGAGGTCCATGGGGGCGGCCTTCTCGCCCAGACCCACGTGCAGAGCCTTTCGGTCATGACGGGTATAGTGCGTGATGCCCGGGCCATCAACTATGTATGATCGAAACTCAAGGTCGGCATGGAGCACTTCGGCAGAGTCGATCCAGCTCAGTGACACGACTGGGGCATGCTTCCAATCGACCGAGGCCTTGATATCATCAATCTGGAAAGAGTGATGAGAATCATCTGATTCTAGGGCGGTAAGTCGTGCGCCACCAAGCGTCGTGTCCTGTTGTGGTATCGATGGGTATGGAGGCAATGGATGAGTGTCCGACGTGAACGTTGTCCGGAAGATGTGCGGTTGGACGGCATCGAATGTGAAATAAAATCGTGTTTCGTCATCATTCGATCTCAATTGAACTGCTGCAGCCGACTCCCCCGTGTAAGGAGCTGATTTATAGTGCTTTGGTATCCTTTCCAGTTGAGGCATCTTGACAGCTTCGAGTCCTCAGCGTCGGATTGAATATGTAAGTCCGTTGGTACGTGGAAGGACTTATGAGGAAAGTACCATGGTCTTCCTCGGCTTGTCGCGCTATTGACCGTCGGAACCACCGGTCACATCTGGGATGTCCGGTGTAACTCTGCGAGGAGCGTAAACAGGAAGAGAATCATCACATGGTGGTAGGGATCGGAATTCGGTCATGAAATCCGATCCTTGCTGCACGAAACCCAATGAAAAGGGTCAATTGCCGCACTCGTTGTCGCCCGTCGAGGCCGAAGACCGATCCCCACAATGTTACGCTCCCCGCCCAAGACTTGTCCCCAGACTATCCTCCAGCGAAATACGCTTCAATCTCTGGCCTTAGGACTGGAGCATGTTTGGCCGAATACGAGTAGGTGCCAACATGACTGTCGGGTGACCCTCCCGATCCTGGCTGGTTGCATCGCTTCGCGTTGAGAGTATATATTGATAGACCCAATTGCTTCATCGATGGCACTTCACAGGGAATCTTTTACCACTCGTGATTGCAAACACTCCATTTCATTCCCCGCCTCAGTTTCTCAACATTTTCGAGAGAGATAATCTGCAATGGACGAGTCTGCCATCAAAGCCCCGATTGACCATGTCGAGTCTCAGCTGGAAGCTCAAACGAAGAATGACAAGGCCAATGAAATCCTCATTCAGTCATCCCACCGCGTCGTTTTGAACCCTGAAAATAATGCACGAGTTCTGAAAAAGATCGATCTCCACGTCCTGCCCATCGTCCTTGGGATATATCTTCTTCAAGCCTTGGATAAGGCTACCCTGGCGTATGCCTCGGTGTTTGGCTTGGTTGATGATGCACATCTTCATGGTCAACAATATTCCTGGCTCGGGTCCGTTGTTTATCTTGCGCAGCTCGTCGCGCAGCCTCTGATTGCATATATGCTGGTCAAACTGCCCCTTGGGAAATTTTTGGGCGTAATAGTCCTTTTGTGGGGAATTGCGTTGTCCACGATGCCGGCGGCGCACAACTTCGGAGGTCTGCTAGCTTGTCGGCTGGTGCTGGGGTTGTTTGAAGCCGGAGTCGGTAAGGAACACAAATTTCACCAAACAGTGAGGCTGCTAATGTCCTTTGGCAGCACCTGCTTTCATCGCTTTGACTCAAATGTGGTGGCGTCGACGAGAACAGCCTGTCAGGCTTGGTGCTTGGTATGCCATGAATGGGATCACGAACATTTTCGGATCACTGTTGACGTATGGCATCGGCCACATCCATTCCACTGTCCTCAATTCATACCAGGTATGTTGCCTCCAGACGACGTCGAGAACATGCTCTGACGAGGACATTTAGATCATATTTCTATTCTTTGGACTGATAACTGTCGTTTACTCCTTTTTCGTTTACTGGTTGCTGCCAGATTCACCCGTGTCCGCACGGTTCCTCAACGATGAGGACAAGCTCGTTGCAATTGAGCGGTAAGGAGGACTTGTCGCTGGCGAGCCGTTCCACTGACATGCGCAGGCTGAGAGCCAACAATCAAGGTATTGAGGGCAACCAGTGGAAATGGTCGCATGTGAGAGAAGCAGCCCTGGACATTAAGACGTGGCTTTGGGGTGCAATGATGTTCTCAATCTCGTGAGTCGATTGACCATAGGACAGTGATGGGCTTTTCTGACATCGACAGCGTCCCCAGCGGCGGGGTATCGACCTTTGGACCACTAATCATCAAGGCCTTCGGCTTCAACAAATTTCAGACCATCCTTCTCAACATGCCTTTTGGTGCGGTGCAACTCATCGCTACAATGGGCGGTGCATGGGCGGCGACCACCATGAAGAAGAAGTCTCCGGTCCTGGCTTTCCTCAGTCTGCCGCCGATTGTTGGCTGTGTGATGTTGCTTCATCTTCCACGAACTGCAAATGCCAAAGGACCGTTGCTCGTTGCTTATTACTTGGTGAGGCCCCCGAAACATATTTTTCGATCGAGTCTAACGTGTGTAGATATCTGTCTATCCTGGCATCAGTAGGACTCCTTTCATAATCACTTGTTGTTCGAGATACTAACCTCACCAGCACCATTGATCTATTCCTGGAGTGCAGCTAATACTGCTGGAGAAACGAAGAAGAAGGTAAGATTCGAGAATATTGGTCGGGGAGGACACTGACGGGAAGACAGATCACGACCGGCGTCCTCTTCGTTTTTCAATGCGCTGGTAACGTGGTTGGCCCAAATCTCTATACTACTGGTGAGGCGCCTCTTTACCACAGGGGGCTGTTGTCAAAGTATGTCAAACATCACAAGCACTCCTCTCACCTACTAAAATCCACAGCCTCGCCCTGTTCGTCGTCCTGATCGGCCTGTATGCTGTGCAGGTATTCTACCTTGTGACGCTGAATAAGAAGCAGGGAAAGAGAAGGGAGGCATTGGGCAAGAAGGCTGTTCTGGTGGACAAGTCAATGAATCGGGTCAAAGCTGGCAATGCGGGTATCGAAGATGATACCGAAGATGATGGAGTTGGGCAGCATGCTTTTGATGACAAGACCGACTTGGATAATGAGGACTTCATCTTTGTATACTGAGGATGCTGTTGTGATTGGAGGCAGCCGGCACTCTAGTTGGTCTGCTGAAAGAAAGGGTGTTGCTGCATTGAGATGGAAAGATTAGCTGATTGACATTTCAGCCGATAGGCTTCAGGTCAAAAGTGCCACTTCTGGGTTGCCTGGCGTTCGAGTAAGCCCCGGAATTGTCCAAGCCAAGCACCCATTTGCGGGGTAGGCTGCCCTGAAACCTCCATCTCGCCGAATCGGCAACTGAAATGCGGCCTCATTAAGTAATTACTCCTCGCACTCCGGGGTGACAAAGGCCGAAGACCAGCTTGCTGATTTTTGCTTCATAACTTCACCTGGACCCAATCTTCGTGGAAACGCTTCGCTCCGGCGCTTTCCATGCCCTCACAATGCCCACGTTGACGAGGCTCGAGAGCACTCGTTATGATGGCCGATGAGACGGCCCCTCCATCGGTCAGCAGTGGAAAGAGGAGGATCCCAGTAAGCACACGACCTCCAGAATTCTCGTTCGCAGAAAACACTCGCTCAACCATGTCCCACTTACTTTAGAAAGCTTGCGGCTCCTGCCGTGCCTCAAAGGTCAGGTGCGATGGTCAGAGGCCGTGTTCTCGGTGAGATGCTCCTTGCGTGATTGCCAGGTACATTATCTCACCGCATGCAGGTGTCAAAATTTGAGAAAGGTCTGCCTGTTCGTCGAAAGACCACCCGATCCCCAAGAAGTGTATAGTTCGTCAGCAGCTCGACTTGCGCCAAGGTTGACCATTTCGTCCAGGAAAATCCAGAATCTTGAAAGAGAACTCCAGCAACTGAGACAAAGAGTGGATTCCCAGCAGAATGGCCCCTTCACCACGACCGAGACCTCGCCGACGACTGCCACAGATACATCACCATCAAGCATGCAGGATCAGGCGGGCCACACTCGCAGCAGAAGTTTCCAGACGCAGCATCATACGAATGTACCCTCTCGCAAGCGGACAAGGACCCAGTTTGAAGTCGATCCTTCCTCCATCCCCAACTTCGCGGACAAGGGCTTGATCAGCGCGGAGCAGACCGAACTGTTCTTCAACGCTTTCTTCCAAGGATGCGATCGTTACGTACCCATCTTCGATCCGCTTTATGACTCCTTCGAATCTATCAATGCCCGAAGTACCCTGCTGGCCAATGCTATTGTCACAGTTGGGTGTGGTGTACTGAGTGAGGCAGATTCACAGACTTCGAATATGCTCAATTTCAACCTGAAAAAAATGCGCAACCTTGTGATCATCAATCCGGAATACGCGTCTCTTGAAACTGTGCAGGCCCTCCTGGTAATGGCTTGCTATTCCTCCGAACGCTCGCTCATTTTGGCCTTCGCAACGAGGATGGCACTTGACATCGGGCTGCCTGGCGCGTACGAAGAGCTAACCAAGAGCCTCGTTGCTCGGGACACATCCTCCACTGCTCAGATATACAACGAAGAGGAGGCAACACTGATGAGACGGACTCGAGCTTGGTTCCAGCTGATGGTGCTCGAACAAATCCTTCGGGTTGACGCTGGGGACCTACGAAGCTTCCAGCTACGAGGTGAGGCACGACGGTGCCGCATCCTGCTCGATAGATCATATTCGACAGTCTTGGATCTCCGCCTGCTATCGCAGGTTGAGTTGAACCCTTTGCGCGCAAAGGCTCATGATGCATTATCAGCCTGTGATGATCTGGACGACGAAGAGATTGTGTCAATAGTTCGTGATGCTCAGATCGACCTCGACATCTGGTACAATGACTGGGAAGGCATCATGAAGCACTCCGTGATGACCGAGGCCCCAGTGCTTCTCCTCAATCTTGAAGTTCAGAAATACTGGTCGCAAGCAGTGGTCGCTTGTCGAGCCGTACGTGCCATTGGCAACGACAATATTACCGAGATGTCTGCCGCACAAAGAAAGCTGCTCTCTGTGGCTAAGAGTGCGCTCAAGAAACACCTCCGAGTCATCCTCGACCAGCCGCAGAACTACCTTTCCCACTTCCGTTTTGCAATGGATTTCGTTTGGGCGAAGTGTGCTTTCTGCTTCCTACTGCTTCTCAAGCTGACACGACTTTTGCCCGAAACGGACGACTCATCCCAAAACCTGCTGAGTGATGGGTATGCGCTGCTCCACGAACTTAACAAAGCTGGCGGTGGTTCGACAACAGGTGGCGGTAGAAGCCACTCTAGTCGAATGTATCTTCAAGTGCTTCAATTGAGCGTCCAGAAATATGGTAAAGCCATCTCGGGCGAACAGTCGAGTCAATCGCATTACCAAGACGTCAACCCAGCCAGTGCTGTACAAGATTCACAATCTCCCCTTGACTTCTTCTGGACCTCTAGCCACAATGGAGGCCATGAGATCGACGCCTTCATACCCGAGCAGTTTGTGTTTGAATGGGACTTTCCTGGCTTGACTTTGTTCTCATCTTCTGAGATGGGAGACAATCTCTTCGACGACTTCCTCGCAAGCTTCCAAGGCAACATCGAATCGTTGTTTTATGGTATGCCTGGGTGACACTGTCAAAGAGGAAGAATCGATACATGAGATGGACTTGAGTATCGGGGTCAAACAAAGCCAACAAAGATCGCAAACGATGCAAACTGAGGTATCGTCATTTGAGCTGAAAGCACGGTGTCATTTGATTGACTGCGAGCCTCTTCCACCTCGAGATTGTGGCACTCAGCTCCAAACCGTCTTGACCTTTCTCACGTCTAAGTGTCTTTCGTATATCACCTCTGTCACGAGAATAAGGTGCATCGCATGTCCTGCCGAGCGGGCGAAGAATTCCTCCGAGGTCGCAAGCGATGAAGTCGAAACTACTTCTTGCGTTCGGCACTCATCCGAATTGCCGAATGGATTAGGCATAGCGCAAAAGCACTCCGAACAACAGCTACAAGTAATTTCGGTCCAACCACTCCGGCTCTTCAGATCCATTTAGCCAACCTGGCTTGCTACTGTTCATCGTTCGCCGATGCACTTATCCCGGACGTTTGACTTGATCCATCCGCCGAGGCGAAGGACGAGATTCATTCACAGACGCTTGGACCATGGCATCGGAGCTCTCAACTCGGTTTGATCTTGTCCAGCCACCGGCTAAGAACCGGCGCTCCGTCGCATGCAATCATTGTAGGGCAAAGAAAATTCGATGTACGTCCACAGAGTGCAACCTCTGAGGACGAATTTGCTTACTACTCGGACAGGCAATGGGAACACTCCATGCGCTAACTGCCTGGATCGTGCCGAAGAATGCGTCGTCACACCTAGACGTCGTCCACGCATCCAGAAACATCACAATCAGGATGAGCGCATAATTTTGCACCAGAACAACGAGCCTCGTCCTGTCCAAGCAAATTACAGCAACGCACCATTGCAGCCACTCACCTTCATCACTCAGCAGTCTGAAGGACAGGCGGAAACCCCACAAGAGGATTGTGAACCCTCGATCGATGTCTTTGATGATCAAGATGTTGGGGAGGATAACAGTCTTTATGCCACGGACACGGTGTGCTCATCGCTCATATGTTCTGCCACGATACTGACTTATTCATCAAGCTTAGCCTTGAGTATTATGGTGAGTAATCTTGCGCCAATGCAGACCATAGGCCTAATGTTTTACGGGCCCACGCTGTATGTTATCTGTTTGCTCTCAGCCTGCTGTCGATTGGGTGATCTCCAAGGCGAACTCGCCAGATTATGCCAACATAGTGAAACGCGTTGTCCACAACTCGGCTCGCATGCTCAAAATGAGC
Organism: Exophiala sp. CCFEE 6388; assembly: GCA_035928005.1. NCBI lineage: Eukaryota > Fungi > Ascomycota > Eurotiomycetes > Chaetothyriales > Herpotrichiellaceae > Exophiala > Exophiala sp. CCFEE 6388. The sequence goes on from JAVRRU010000009.1 coordinate 44,517, forward strand.
GACAGCCTGTCGTCCTCCCGAGCGCCAGACCCTCCTCTCGAGATTGCATGGCAATACGCCAGCGGCAAGTCCTCTCCCAGCATCGTCAGGCCTACTGAGCTGAAAGATAACGTTTTGTTTTAGCATACTTTGAAGAAGGCCTAGACCAAGCTTTCGGCGTGGTTGAGCGTAGTTTGTTTGAATCTCGGCTACGTGCACATCTCAGTGGGATGCGAAACCCCATCACCGACGATAAGGCGTGGTACGCATTACGGAACGTCGTTTGGGCTCACGGGTGCCGCATTGTCCTTTCAAGAAAGAGAACCTTCCGTGAAACCTTACAAGCCTCATGGGGCTTCTTTGAGAATGCGCTTTCCGTGCATACAGAAAACTTGTTCTTGCATACATCCTTGATGAGCGTACAGGCCCTGATATTGATGGTATGCATCGTCCAGTCTAGTCCTTGAGCCGTGATTCTGACCTTTCTTACAGGCATACTTCAGTGAAGGCATAGGTAAGGAGTCTTTACAATACACTCTCTGTACGGACGCCATGCGCCTCGCCTGTTCGAAAGGATTACACCGACAACCTTCCCATTCCTGGAAGATCTCGCCGCCAGAAGTTACTCACAGGAACTGGATGTTCTGGTCTATTTACTGTCTGGAAAAACACATTTGCTCCCGATCGGGTCGTCCTTCGGTATATCTTCCCATCGCAAAATGTACATTTAGTAACTCTAACCTCACTAGATTATGGACGATGACGAGATAAGTTGTCAGGTACCCCAGAGCGCGCCCAGTGGGCGACCAAGCGATACCTTTTACTGTCACACGCTCATCAAAATGATGCAACTGGCTTCCGCTGCTAGAAAGCGCCTGTCAAGCGCCCGCGCTCTCAGACAAACGACCGAACAGCTGATTAAAACCGTTCGCAAATTGAGGAAGGACCTCGAAGATTTCAAGTGCTCGGTGGAGCGAGACCTTTGTCTCGACAACCCGCGGGATACCTCTCGAGTACCAGCAGGTCTGAACTTACGCCAGGCTCAATCCCTTCAGTCACACTACTTCTGTCTGGTGCTGGACGTCAACACCCCTCTGACCTATCCCTGGTTAGGCATATCAACTTACCTAGCAGATGATGCGGCTGCTGCTTCCCACGTTGAGACCTCGTATAACGCAGTGGCCCAGGCTTCGCGCTCGGGGATCCTGGCAACTAGACAGGTACATGTCGACGGTGGTTGCTCTAACTTGTAATGCTTCCCTTGCCATTTATCTTGTTTGTTGATCGAAGGGGTTGTAAATGAATTGCTTACTCTTACGCAGAATCGCGAAATATACCCCCGTGTACTGTTTTATGAACCTCTTCATTCACATCTTACGAGACACTACCGCACCTACGGTTTCCTCGGATCTTGTGCTCTTAGGTATGTCTTGATACAATGTCATGCATGCATGCTCATCCGCTTGTATGAGGAAGATATAGTTACTGACGAAAGTTTCATTCAGATATTGCCTTCGGATACTTCTCCAACCTTGAGTTCGTCACTGGACTCGAGTTATCGCGAATCCTTGTCAGAGATCTTTGCCACTTGGCCCGCCTGGCTGTAAAGCATAACGCAAAGGGCCAAGACAACAATACTGGGCAAATGTTTAGCGAGGCGACAAGTGCTCCCCTGATTTCTGCAGGTACAGATCTAGTGATCGATCCTGCGGACTTTGACGACACAAGCACTCTTCCTTTCCATGTCAGTTGTCTCTTCGGACCACGGTCTAATCTTTCATGACGCATAATAGCGCTGACACAGAATCTGCAGGAAAACGACTTCTTCGGATTTCTTCCGGATGAAGATCTTGAGTCGTGGAGTACACTTGTGCCACTCAATGATGTTGATGACATGATGTTTTAGACTCCGATCAACGTACTCTAGTGCTAAGCTCATGCAAAATGGTGCCTTTGTGTTTTCCAGCTATGCTTCCTATGACTACGACTGGCCACGCAACTTGCACTTCTTGAGTTCTCCCCTTCGAACTCGACAAAATCTTACGGACATACTAAGAGCCAGTCCCAGATCCAAGTGGTCAAACATGCCTGTTGAGACCGCCGTTGGCCTGCTTGGAGGGTGATGCCTTCACTCCCAGAAGCTTCTCTGCGTTCTTGAACGCAATCAGCTCCAGGTGTTCCTCAGTGACCAGGCCACTCTTCTCCAGGTCTTGGAAGAACTTGAGGCCCTGTTCATTGGTTGTAAATGGATAATCGACACTGTACATGATCCTTTCAATCTTGGTGTTGGCCAAAATGCAGCGCATCGGATCCAGACTGTAAGCCGCTGAGGTCGTGATCCAAATATTCTCATTCCACACTTGTTCAAAGGGACGATTTCGCCGGCCCATGATGCTTTCCTGATCGATGACCCTCTGCAACATGAATGGTATCATCTCTCCGAAGTGGCCCAGGATGATCTTCAATCTGGGGAATCTATCAAAAACCCCTGCAGCGTGTAGTCGAAGCACATGGAGACCAACTTCGCTGTGCCAGCCCCACATTGCACCACCTATAACGGTCGAAGAACGGGTTGGATAATTCCCAGCGTACGATGTCCGGAGAAGTTCTGCCGTTGGCCATGATGGGTGGAGGTAGATGGGGACGTCCAAGTCCTGCAGCTTCTGCCAGAGAACATCGTAGTTGTCACCGTCGTAGAATTTGTCCCCCGCCTTATTGTCCACCAGTGCGCCAACGAAACCATGCTTATTGACCGTCCGCTCTAACTCTTCTGCTGCCGCTTCTGGATGTGCCATGGGCAAGACGGCAAATCCAGCAAAGCGACTTCTGGTCTCTTCAGATTTGCTCATCTCATCTGCCAGCTGATCGTTGCCGGCTTGGCAGACCTCAGGCGAAGGCCTGTCTGCGGCACAATGCGAAATAACTTGGAGGGCGATTTTGCCCCTATCCATCTCCTTCAAACGTAGATCGCTGGCATCGAAGAGCCTGTCGAGTGCCCCAGGCCACTTGGTGATGCCAGTTTTCATATCATTCTCGAATGAGTCGAAGACAGATTTCGAGTACCAGTGCTCCTCGAGAGTGATAAGGGGCGGAGTCATATCGAAGAGGGCTGATAATGTGTTGTATGATTTACTCAGGAGAGTGTGGCCCTTTCAAGCAGCGAGGAACACAGGGAGGAGTGCAAGTATAGCATTCATGCATAAACCTCGAGAACGGCAGCGGCAATGGTATCTTCCTGGTCTGATGACACAACGCCCCTCTCTGCAGGCTATGCTCGGTCAGGGGGTCAAGTGTTACCCCGACCCGGGCTTCTACAACCATTGACGGTGCATTGGTAGAAGGGTCCCGGAGTTTATTGATGGAACAACTGAACCCGATTTCCATGCAAGAGCCGGGACTTTGACGAGTCAGCTGTAGTCGGTTCTTCCATCGGCATGTTTAGTATGTCCCAATATGTTCGGCAATCCCTACAATGTAGCGTAGATCCTCGGGCAACGATGCTATGACTCCGACCGACCTTGGGCCTTCACAAATCTCTTGCGAGTGAGTCTCGGTGATCTCTGAGGCATGTGTGTGTGGTCTTCTACGCCCGACGCGCAAGAAACCCCCCGGCTGACATGGTCAGTCGTCTCTGAAACCCTTGTTGTCTACAAGACTGATTGCAGCATTCTTGTACCTTACAGTCTTGAGAAGCTAGTTACCCGCATACTCTGTACGGAATCTAAGGCTCATCCATCGAAGTCTCAAGCTTGCGCAGACAACCAACACAGGGCCGGCAGATATTATTCTCTCATGTTACCACATTACGAACCTCAATAGCGATGTCAAGTCCAAACAGCCTGAGCCCTATTTCTCGGTTCGTGACAGGCCACAACAAATCCGACGGCTCCTCCGTGTTCCAGACCGACGTCGATTGCAACCCACCTGTGAGACAATTTCCTGGAGGCATGGAGATTTTCGATTGCTACATGACGAAAGGGTTTCCTGTCGACGTGGCTGCAGATGACGACATTCGCACATACGAGCATCTCGTTCAGAATCCTCCTGGGATCGTGGTCGACAACGGATCTGCGGCCAGGGTCGTAGATCTTCCACCAGCATATGTTTCACCAATGCATCGCAGCCTCAGTCTCAATTATAACTTCGTCATCGAGGGCGAGGTAGAAGTTTTACTGGACTCAGGTGAGACCAGGATTCTGAAACGTGGAGACGGACTGGTCCAGCGCGCTGTCAAGCATGCGTGGAGGAACACGAGTGAGACGGATTGGGCGAGGATTACGGCCGTCGTGCTGCCCGTGCAAGGCTTTGTAGAGTCATCCAGCGAGGGGGAGGAACAGAGCTCGTGAGGACTGCCGATGAAGAGCCATAGAAGGTCTTTCAAGAGGAGGGCCATGTGCTAGTCCGTCTAGGAGCTGCCTCAACTGGGCCATGTAATTCGAACTCATCTACCTGCAGCCGTGCGTCATCACATCGTCCTGTAAGATTTCCTGAACATACAGCCGCTTGAATGCAGCCCACATATTTGATACTGCCGAACCAAGAGAGAAATGTCGCCCCGGCTTTTCTTGGTCAGGCGGGGCCCCACAAGCCAGCTTTCTCCATCGGGTCAGAAAATCTTGTTGCACAGATCATGGCGTTTCATAGTAGAGCTCCATAGCATTGCCGAGCCAGAGCGACAGCATTGGGTATAGAGGATGAGGCGTGTCCCGAGCCACATAGGTGAAGTCCCGGCACGTTCTATCGTGAGAAGCCATCCAAAAGGCCAGTCTTCATAATGAAGCCATGTCACCGCAGTTGCAAATTGGTGTAATATGTCGTAACACTTGTGCAAAGTTACAACGATCTTCAACATGAGTCAGAGCCAAATCCAGAGAGTGATAGTCGTCGGTGCTGGTCCCGTTGGACTTCTCACGGCCCTGATGTTAGGTCAAAGAGGCATCCGCGTCGATGTGTTGGAAGCCAATGACCAGGTCAACAATTCTCCCCTGGGCCTTGCTTACGGACCTGCTGCAGTGAGGTATGCATATTGAATACTTTAATTCTTCTTCCGGCCTGTTAAAATCCTCATATAGAGTTCTGCATCGAGCCGGCATACTGGACAGGACGATCAAGGAAGGCTTTATCGCAGGTAGCGTGGGATGGAGGAAGACTGATGGGACATTGATTCTAGGGCTTGACCGTCTGGACGTAGGTCGAGAAGGTCTGCCACATACCGTTATCTTGCCAGTTGGCACACTGTCTGGGGTGCTCGTCCAAGAAGTCCAGAAGTATCCTAGCATTACTATTCATTGGAAACATCGAGTGACTGGAGTTGATCAGGACAGTGGGAAGGCTCGGGTGCAACTTGAGGGGGACTCCTCCACGGCCACTACTTTGATGGAAGCGGACTTTGTCATTGGCTGCGACGGAGGTACCAGTGCTGTCAGGAAGGCATTGTTCGGCGGCAGCTTTCCTGGATACACCTGGCCTATGCAGTTGATTGCTGTGAATGTAGGCGCTTGGTCGTCTAGCAGCCTAGCAGCCATACAGACCTGATTGGGCTCGCTGACTCTCCTGAACAGGTATCTATCGATTTTGACAAGCTTGACTTCTGCGATGCCCAATGGGTCGTCGATCCAGAACACTGGTTTGTCATTGCCAGGATTGATAAGGCAGGACTGTGGCGTATCGTGTATGGGGAGACTCCTGGTCTGTCGATTGACGAGATCCGGACTCGTCTCACTGAGAAATTTCGTAAACATCTCCCTGGCAACCCAGAACCCGAGGAGTATACACTACGAAACATCACGCCGTATTCGGTCCACCAGCGATGTGCCCAGAAGATGCGGGTTGGGAGGATTCTGTTGGCAGGAGACGCAGCACACCTGAACAATCCAATGTAAGTGCCCGTCTGTGCCATCATGTTTCCCTTGTCAGACGAGAGCTGTCCTCTTTCAATGGGAGTCTGCCGCCGCCTGTCGAATGGCAGTGCACAATTGTTCGCACTGGCACTGACGAGGCAAACTTTCAGGGGTGGCCTGGGCCTCACAACCGGGGTTGCCGATGTGGGTAGCCTGATCGACTGTCTCTACGGCATCCACACCGGAGTGACCTCCTTGAGCATCCTTGACAAGTACGACGAAAAGCGTCGGCAGATTTTCTTAGATATTACGGATGTCATGTCCACGGCGAACTTCAAACGCATCATGCAAGGTGCCGAAGGAGTCGCCGAGCGGGACCCAATATTGCAGCTTCTGGCAAAGGCGCAAACCGATCCTAATGTTGCTGCGGCTTTATCAAAGGCAAGTCGACTTCCTCGTTGAGCTAGAGCTTCTGGTTCTGCCAATATTAAACATGCCTAACAACGATTGTTTAGCATGAGCTGGGCATCGGTTGTGACATGACCCAGTTCTATGATCGAACAGAGTCCAATGGGACGCCGACTGACGGTAATCCTCTAGCAGGTAACAGTTCGAGTTTTACTTGGGCTCCATGAGCAGTTGGGTTTGGTTAGTGAGATATTTATCCCTTGAAAACCCAAATCAAAGCATTGCGACTCGACTCGCTTTCACGGAAGGCTTAAATCCCACACCAGTAGTGAATCTGGATTATCTAGGCCCGCATCTGCGTCAGTAAAACCCTACACATCGCTGCTCCGTTATCAAAGACTTCCAGCATCCCTCCTATTCTCGAACACGAACTGGTTCGCCAGCTTTCCAAATCCCTCTATTCTCACCTCCACGATATCCCCATCTCCAATATATCCCGTAGGCTTCATGAAGCATCCTACTCCGCTAGGCGTGCCAGTCATGATGATAGTTCCCTTTCTCAACGTGGTACCACGACTCAAATGCTCCACGATCTTAGCCACTGACCAGATCATATCGTCCGTGCTCGTTTCCTGTCTAACAGCTCCATTGACCTTGGTCGAGAGATTCAGATTTTGAAGGTCAGGTACCGCGTTGGCAAGTACAATCGCTGGTCCAATTGGGGCGAACGCATCAAATGATTTCGCGTAGCAGAATTGTCCTCCACCAGTATGAGGAAGCTGAAAGATCCTGGCACTTACGTCGTTGCCATTGGTATAGCCAAGGATACACGAGAACGCTTCCGACGCAGATACATTTCTGGCGTCTCGGCCGATGACGATTGTCAACTCTCCTTCATAGTCGAGAGTTGTCTGGGCGGCAGGATGAATGGAGATCGTGTCATAAGGACCTAAGGGGAGGTTAATCAATGGCCCCCGTCTACGTCGCTACGTGATAATTCCACGACATGGGGTATCTTACCAGTAAGAGCGTCAGGCGGCTTCGTGAAGACCACAGGATATTCCGGGATAGAGCTCCTCGACTCTTCGGCGTGTTTCTTATAGTTGAGTCCAATACAAATGATATATGGAGTGCTTTTGAGTGGACACAGGACCTTGTTCGAGACATTTCCCGTCAGTACAGTCACGACTATTGACACTCAGTGCGGACCTTGCTTATGATTTTCCTTTCTTCAAGTACTTGGAAGCCGGTGTACGGCGTCCCTTCCAAGATGTTCACCGTAAGGTCTGTCAGCTCCCCTGAAAGCTGCTGTCGAGAGACCTTTCCGCAATACTCGTGTCCATTCACGTCCGTAAATCGTACAAAGGCTTCAATATTCATGTTGGCGGCAGAAAGGCTATGGGTCAAAACACACCCAGACGTGCACTCTGTTCGTAGCTCACGGAAAGTCGAAAAACAGAAGCTATACTTCCCTTCACCAAGTCAACTCAGTATTTTGTCCACGTTTCCAGTCGTGTTCATATCACTTAGAGACCTTCTACCTCCCGAATGATATATCGTATATGATTCGAAGGCTAGCTGGAGCTCCGTGGTACCAAGTCTAACTGTCAAGCCCGGTACAACGCTGCCGTTGCACCCATGTCTCCTCGGTCTTGCTCGACATCCGACCAGGGGGATAATTCAACCGCGGCCAGGAGTCAATGCTTGAGACTCGTTGCATGTGTGATCCACAATTCGAGGGGTGGTGTATTCGTGCTATAAGATGCCGAGCCAGAATGGTAACGCCGGGAAGCTTGTATGCCTACAAAGCCCTTGAGTTATGCAATAGGGGATGCCCACCCCACCCGTGTCACACGGGGAACTTGCCATCGCATGTCGGTCACTATTGGTCAACTTGGCCCCTGTCCGGGCATTTTGATCCTGAGGCCCTCCACGGAGTTCGGAGATAATGGTTGACTCGGGTCCGGCAGCGACCTGGGGGCGGGGTAGGCCTCAACACTGGTTGCGTCCATGCAGAACTTCCGCCGTCGCTGCACGGAAGCATTCAGGCGGGCAGTTGCGCGGCCAACAGATTGAATCCTAAGTCTGAGATCCATACAGTGACGCATAAAAACCAACCATCACCATGGACGTTGGATGCGCATAGTTACCAGGTCTCTGCTCGGTCGACAGTCAAAGGCTTTTGTGACAGTGCATTACATCCTCTTCAACAATACAAAATTGATCAAGTCTTCCGTGACCATGCTCGTCAACTTCGATAACCTCTCTGGGGCTCGAGTTCGCCCGACGAAGCTTGCACATGTTGTCCTCAGGACTCACGACAAGAAAACCATGGCCAAGTTCTATTGCGACTTTCTTGGTGGTGAAGTTGTCCATCAGAATGATGTTCTCGCATTTATCACGTATGACGACGAACATCACCGAGTCGCCCTAGCCGAGATACCAGATCTGAAAACGAAAGATCGGTCAACTTGTGGACTGGAAGTGAGTTTGTGATCTCTCATGTCCTGGAATATGACTTTACCCCGTGAGTTCTTCGGATACAAGGCTGATTGTACTCCAAAGCATATTGCCTTCACCTTCGAGACTTTAGAGGATTTGTTTCTCGCTTACCGTCAACGACGAGCCCAAGGGATGCTCCCGTTCTGGTGTGTCAATCACGGCATGACGATCAGTCTGTACTACGCTGATCCGGACGGAAATATCCTTGAGACTCAGGTCGACGTCTTCGAAGACCCTGCAGAAGCCAATGCGTACATGATGTCCCCAGCCTATACAACGAATCCCATCGGTGTGGACTTCGACCCGGAGGAATTCATTCAACGCATCAATAAGGGAGAGTCTTGGGAGAGTCTAACATCCAGACCTGATAGCGGTCCAAGAGGTTTTGATACTATACCTCGAGTTAAACCTCAGCTCTAAATGCTTTTGGTACGATGTCGTTCTCGCAACGTCGTTGTGAAAACAGACAGCTCATTATGCAATGCTCTCCCTATAGGTTCTTCTAGAGTGTACCATTGAATTTTAACACTTCAGAGGCATCGCGTTACGAGAGTAAGGCCAACGAAGCCCGTCCACGGGTAGACCTAATGCAGAAGGGCCAGCTCTCTCTGCGGAAACGTCACTCTTCTCCTCGGGCACGTTATTCAGTATCTGTCAGGCAAAGGAAATCGGAAGGTCCGTATTCTGAAAGGAAAAAAAATACCGAGCCCGCCACAAAGCATTGGTCGGCTATCCAAAGCTCGTCTTTTCCGACTCTCGATGGTGTGGCTTTCGTAGTAGGTTAGGCTTGCGTCCTGGCCCAGTCCTGATGGAGAAGCACGGATGCACCAATCTGGAGCCCCGGGTCGTGGCCGTGAGGAGTCCGGGGAAACTAGAGATCACGTTTGTCTCGATTTGTTCGGCTTAGGGACTCTTTCATCTTATATATGTGCACTATGTCTCTTCCTTGCTCAGCCCTCTACATCAAACCTCAGAGGCGATTTGCCATTTCGTTATCATGCGCGGGGACATCATTGAACAAGAGAACGGGGGGGGGGATTTCGCCAGTCGTTGAGCAGAAGCCGGTTGTGGGTAAGATCGGCGAAGAGGTGCTTGACCCGCACATCCACGACGACCACGGTGACCCTCATCGAGCGGCGCTAGACGATGTGGATGCCGCGGGTAGAGTCAAAGCCAAAACTTGGGGTGCCGTCTTCTTCCTTGGTATCACCTACATCGCGTCGCTCAGCTTCACGTTGAACTCCTTCGCGCCAATTGCGACCTTGGTGGCGATGGACCTCCAGGGCAACCTCAACAACGTGAACTGGGTTTCTGGAGGGTTCTCCTTGGGCGGAAGTGTCGCCTTCGCCCTTGCTGGAGGATTCAGTGACTACCTCGGTCGAAAGGATGTCATTGTCGCAGGTCAGATTGTTCTGCTCATCGGTCACTTGGTTGGAGCTACGGCGCAGAGTTTCAATCAAATCATCGCCGCTATGACTATTTTGGGGGTTGGTACTGGGATGACTTTCGTGTAAGTTTCTCCGTGGCCATTACACAAGGGTATTCAACCAGGTGAATTGCTGATGTTGCTTTCTTTCGCAGTATCTACGCTGGTATCTCAGAAATCCTGCCCAACAAGTGGCGGTCGTTCGGCATTGCCACAACGGAGATCAACCTGGCCGCTTTGGGTACATTTGGTCCATTGATGGGTCGTGGACTTGCTCAAAACGCCACATGGCGGTGGCTCTTCATCCTGGGTGAGATCACAGGTCTCATCGCCATCGTGGGCACACTCGTTTTCTACCACCCTCCACGCCGGATCTTCCAGGACCGCACAAAGCGTCAGGTCCTATACGAACTCGACTATTTGGGCATCTTCCTTTACACAGCTGGAGTGACAGTCTTTCTGCTTGGCTTAGGCTGGCCTGGAACTCAGTATCCTTGGCGAAGCGCCGCCGTCATCGCGCCATTGACAGTCGGTGGCGTACTCTTCCTCTGCACTTTCATCTGGGACTTCTCGGGGCGAGCAGCACGACCTCTTTTCCCGTTCCGGCTGTTCCGAAGATTCAGAGAGTTCACTTCTCTCGTGATCGTCATGTTCTCCTCGGGTCTTGCGCACATAGCGTTGACGACGTTTGTGCCGCAGCAAATCGCTTATGTCTTTACATCAAACCCAATTACGGCTGGCTGGTACAATATTCCGTCCGGAGTAGGGGCTCTTATCGGAGGTGCTGTGCTGGGCGCACTTGTTCCACGGATCAAGCATATCCATTTGCAACTGCTAGTTGCCAATGCCATCCAAGCACTCGGATGCGGTCTCTTGGCCATTATCACTCCAGATCGCATCCCCGGAGGCTTGGTGGTCCAAGGGATCGCAAACATTTCTTTTCCCTGGGTCATCGTCATCGGCTACAGCACAGTGGGCGTGCACGTACCTCAGCGCGATATCGTCTCGCATACGGACTGCTTGGAGCGATGCGGTACCTTGGCGGAGCTGTGGGAAGTACCATATTCAACACGGTGCTTACTGCCAAAGTATCGAAAAGTGTCCCAAAGAAGGTTGCAGAAGCCATCGTACCGCTTGGCTACCCTGTCGCTGACGTGGGGAAGCTGATTGCAGCCATCTCATCCAAGCAGCCCTCCAAGCTGGCTGGAATCTCTGCTGAAGTGGTGGCTGCTGCAAGAGAGGCCATACGCTGGGGATACAGCGAAGCCTTCAGTTACGTCTGGTATGCTTCTATACCATTCTTCGTCATCGCTTGTGTTGCATCTCTTTTTGTTTTGGACCCTTCGCCATACTTTACCAACCATACTGCAGTTGAGGTTGAGAATATTAGGGTTGGACGTCACCCGAGACATGATGACGGTGGCGATGATGAAGCCGCCCCTCAATTTGATAAAGCTGCGGGCCCGGAACATCAGGAGCGTGTGTAAATAGAGGTTCGCAATGGAGAATGGAGACAGCAAGGGACGGATGTACCTATGTATACTAAGAAAGGGAATTTAGGGAAGCGATGATGGCAGTGATAAGTTATAGCCGGGATCTTGTCAATACGAGCCTTCACAAATGCTCGAAGCAAACCATGTCGAACGTTCAAGGTAGATAGCAGCACCTATAGTGTCAACTTGCTCTTCGATTCATGCTACAGCCTCCTCAGCTTTCTCCTCATACGCCTGTGCCACTTTTAGGACGCCGGTCTCTCTGACAAATTTGCCGCTGCGCCTTTCTGGTGGATGATGCCATATCAATTCGTCGACGTTTCCTTCCACTGTCTCGCCAGTCTTGCCCTTCTCAACCCAGTCTTCTTGGCCAACGTTGGCCAGGTTGGCCAATTCTTCAAAGGCTCGAGTTATAGTGCTCATTGGTGTGACCTGGTCAGGAGGAAGTTTGCTTATCAGACCCGCAGGCAAGCCTGGAGTGTCGACAATGGCAGGACAGACCGCATTGATGCGGACATTGGCTTTGGAAGCAGCTCCATTGGTTGCGAGAGCCCGAACCAGTCCTACCAGGGCATGCTTGCTGCCAGTGTACTGCGGGAGGATCGGGATCGGGAATATACCTCCCCCAGATGCCGTGACGACTATCTTGCCACCAGGCTTAGGTTTGCCTGCTTGAGCGCTTGGGACCGTCATGTAATGTGCAGCGAGCTTGATGCCATAGTATCTGGGCGTTACATAGAATCAGCAACAGTGTTATCAAACGTGCTGAACAGCTAAGTCTTACGTTCCGGTGACATTGACGTCAAACGTAATTGTGTTTGGCTTGGATGGCGGTTTGTCAACATCGTTGGAGAGCGTATTGAATATGTTATCTCGATCATCAACGCCCGCGTTGAGCGCAACAAAGTCTAGCCGTTTGTTCCATGCGTATGCTTGTTTGAACATATCGGCTTGCTCCTGCCAGGAGACTATGTTGGTTTGGATGAACAATGTGTCGGCAATGGGCTCTTTTGGCGGATTGATGTCGGCGATGACCACTTGCCACTTTGAAGAGACGAGGTGTTGTACCAGTGCCTTGCCGATACCAGATGAACCACCAGTGACAATTGCTGTGGGAGGAGCCATCGTGAAGATGAGAATCAATTGAATCTAGGATGGCAGGTCTGGATTCGAGTCGACAATGAATATTCACTTAGAGGCGTTGACTGCTAGATACATTTGAGTTGTTGGTCGCAAGGAGAACGTAGACGATACTATTCTGCTCTCATGCAACAGGAGGATCCGGCGAGGCTGAGCACATCCTAAATGGGTAAGTGCCAGGAGCCGAACGGAGCATCTTGTGGCCGACCGAGGTGGAGCATACAGTACTTCACTAACTATGCCCAATGCGTTCGGCTCGGCCAGATTCTCACACAGGTCAAATCCCTGCCGAAACGAAATCGACAAAGCATCACTGCATCCCATCACGCTCCGGAAGTTGCTGGTAAATTTGCTTAGGCCATGCATGGTGTCTCGTGCAATCTCTCATGTTCCACTCCTCATTGTCCGACGCGCGTGATGACCAGTGTTTCATGTCGAATGCATGAGGTCGCATCATCGCCATGGAAGAAAAGTGGAGGCAGCGCGTGAAATACCTGCTTTACGATCCGCTCCGTCTCTGCTCACGATTTGGACGACCATAATGCGATTGGGTACAGTCTTAACGATTGCCAGGATTTAAAACACTATGGTCTGTCTGTGTCTCTTCAAAATACTGCAATATGTAAAAATTCCCCATCCCGTCTATATGTCTATGTTGTATGAAAACTCCCATCTCCCAGGAAAAGACCGCTTCAAACACGAATTTGCCAAACGGACAGCGCAGCAACCCCTTCATCAATGGCTAAGGTGACAATGAAAAAAAAGGCCTTTTTTTTTTGAAAACGCTAACATGCGTGGCACAATGCTCTGGTCAGACACAATGCAGATCCGAGCCTCACACCTCGGCGTCATCGGGGGAATTGGCAGCAGAATGCCCGTCCTTGTCGAATGGGATCCGGCTATGTCGCACGCCACGATATTCGCTAAAGTCCAGTTGCAGTGCGGCAAAGTCCCAGCGGCTTGATAGAAGCAAGAACCCAACCGACGTCACTGGAAGGAGGAGAACGTCGAGGGCCCCGAAGAAAATGAAGCCGCTATTGACGCCAATGACATGACTACCGTCACTCAAGCCGAAGGCAATAGGGTACAACGTCCATATCAGAGTCACCCAGCCAGCCAGAATGAGATAGTCGCGACTGATCCCAATCTTATCAGCCGATTCGCGACTTTCGTTGATGGTGCTCATGGCAAGTATGACATAGGCGAAGGTGCCGAAAGTGAAGAAGCCCCATTTGTAGCTGGTGGTGGTGTAAGCTGCAACCAGGTAGCTGATGACCCAGAACCATGAGGAAACAATGTTCAGGATGATGGTGGTCCATGAGATGCCCGAAAGGAGACCAAGGGACAAGGCTAGTGCCGGAAAAGAGACGACCCAGTTGATGTACCTTGCGTAGAAGACTTGGGTGGAGAGACCGTTGGCCTGCTCGACGACATCCCAACCCAGGTCGGAAGCTTGAGCGAAGTAGGTTGCCGCGCCGACCAGCAGGGCCATGGACAAAGTGTAGTTGAAAACTCTCTTGCTCTCGGGAGCAGTGAAAGACGGGACCAAGCAGGCAAACTGAACATGAAGAGTCAGTAAAGGTATGTTTTCAAAGTAGCAGCGACAAACTTACGAAGGAGATTATGTAGACCGCTGTGACAGCCCAAAGGAAGTCAGATACGTGCTCAGAGAGAGCCACATCCACCCCGGTCGGGGGATTGACGTCGAGGGCTCCTCGCGGCAAGATATCCATTCTGGTTCAAAAAGTGAGCTGGTTATGAGGGGATTCTCAATAAGCGCTCTGTGCTGATGAGGAGACAAGCAAGTTTCAATGTCAGAGTGTGTTGAAGTAGTGGGTGAGGTGGGCAAGAACTAGGAGAATCTTGAGTCGTTTATAAAGGGGATATCGATGTGGACAACTCATTATTAAGGAGGACGCGCTATGGCTGTGTCAGCCTTACCAGGGCCATGCATAGTTGAGCAGGTGGATGATTTGCAGCGGGATATAGATCCTCCGTCGGGCCAACGTCGACAGTGGTCAACAGGCGTGGACACTATAATTTGTCTCAATCTTATCAAGTAAGGTCCATCAAGAGTTGACCAAGTGGATGATCATTACTGGGATATCGATTCGCCGTGGTGTTTTGCCGAACGTAAATGTTCGGATACACAATATATCACGAAACCTGCACATTATGGGTCACGCACGGACTCTGATCGGACAAATAGTTGCCAACGAACCGATGCCGGCTCGTACCTGCTGTCTCAAAAAGACATGTCGCAAAAACAGCAATCTCATGGTGAATACCACGACCTCAAAGGCATTGATTGACTAAAATACTGTACGTCTTCCTCATAGGAGGCACGATGAGTACAACAACACGACTGGAGCAACGAAAAGTACAACAGAATGCGAATGGTAACCACACAACAACTCGATGAAGACCGCATACTCCTCCCTCAGCATCCAAGACCATCAGGCGTTCCTCTCGTCATAGCAATCCGAATCCGACTCACTGTCCGGCGAGCCACCCCCAGGAACATTACCATCGTAAGTTAGGTGGAAATGTTTGGCGTACGCTCTGATCCTGCGTCGCTCCTGGCCAATAACCAAGGACGTGCGATGAGGGCGCGGCACCTCCCCAACCTCTGACATATCCTTTGGAATGTAGACGTACTTGTTGTCTTTCCACAGCACCTTGGTATACATCGTTCTGTTCCCAAATTGCTGGTTGAAGCGAGCCGTGAGCGCATCAAGCTCTGCCGCTGGCATTGGGAAAGGACGTCCATCAAAGGGGGCTTTTGTCATTGCCGCGTTCCAGGCTTGCGGGTTGGTAATTCTGCTCTGGAAGCGATCTTGTTGTGCAAGTTCATAGAACCTCTCTTCTGTCCTGATCGCCTCCTGCTCCCGAAGCCAGTCCCTCTCGTACTTGTTGAAGGGTGTTCGTACCTCAAGTCGCTTCTTTTCTCCAGTGACCTTCAGGAGCCGATCAGATCTCCACTTGCTGAGGAACGAGATGTGCGCACGATTGTTCCAGTCGAACTCCGGCCGAGTATCGCCGTCATCCCAGCTGAATTTGGAGCGCACACGCCATTGATCGTCATCGGGGTTGGCACCATCGAAGTGTTCAACGCCATAACGACCATTGCGTATATATTCGATGCGCAGTCTCGATGCGTCCGGAGCGCGCACTCTAGTGTTTTGTCTGCGGTCGTCATCGATCACAAAGCCAGGTCGATGGGAGCTGTGTGTGGTGTTGCCGTCGTCGTCCTGACCGGGTTTAGCGTTGGCACCTTTGTGGCCGGACGGCCGTCCTTTGATGGGCCCCGAGTCACCGCCTTCGATGTTTTGGTCAGGAGGTCCTAGCGGTTCCTCCTCAAAGTCGTCATCGTCGAAACTGCCATTGATAATCTCCCGAGGCTTGTTTGCGTTCCACGACCTCTTCCCTTTGCGCTTGATCTCCTCCTGAGTGTTAGGAGGTGGGTCAACTACTCGGATACCGCCCTGCCGAATCCAGTCGTCAATGGCACGGGCAAGATCCCAGTTGTGGTTCTGCAGCAGCGCTCTTGCCGAGTACCAGCTGTTTGTCGAGGTGATGGAGATAAGCAGAGCCAGTCTTTCATCACGGGAAGGTTGGTGTTCTGTCGGGTGACGCAGGCGGTCAACACGCTCGCTAAGCCTTCTGTAGTCGCCGTTGAGGTCGTTAACCACCTTGGTGATCTCGTCGTTATCCCATAGTTGCTCATGAAGCAACAAAGTCATGTTTGCATTTGTTGTGCGCAACCTTGGCCGATTGTTGAAGATGCTGTTTCTCAGACCCATTTGCACATCGACGAGGAGGCGGAGTCTTCCTTGCTCAACGTTGTCACCTCGCCTTACCTGGCCACCAGCTCGTTGAGCATGGTGGATGCCGGGACGCAAAGCAGCAGAATTATTGGCTTGGTTTGGAGCACCGAGGAGAGGAAGGTTGACTGCGAATCGTCAGTAAGCTGCATCGGTAGTAACAGGGACATTGCCAAAAAGAATACTTACGGTGATTGTATCGATTGTGGCCCTCCCAGAAGACTGCCGCTGCACGGTTGACGTCCCATCCTGCACCACTCAAAAACCCCACGAGAATCAGTCTCGCAATTGCGTGAGGATATCGGAGCTGATTTCTGAGGGCCGTTATGCGCTCTTCTCTCTCTGCTTCGGTCCGTGGCACTGAGGTTTGTGCCGGGCTTGGAGGGTATGCTGCTCGTCTGTCAACTGGCAGGGGTCCATTCAAAGCACGTCGGGCTGGAGCAGGGGGTGCAGCGGGCAGAACAGCCTGATTTTGGGTGTTTCCCTGACCTGTTGCGGCCCCATGTCCAGTGGCGGAAGTTGTACCAGGTACAACAGCCTGATTACTGTTGTTGCCCTGGCGTGTGTCAACCCTCGGTCTCCTTGCAGGTGGTTGATCTTCGAGGCTGCTTGGAGCTCGTCGCTTGTTTCCGTTCGCCATCTTGCTCACCACGACAGACAAAAGACTGTGCCAGGACAACAGGTGACGGATTTGCTGTCGCAGAATGGTGGAGAGCCTGAAGATATGGACGAGGATGCTTGACACAGATCAAAACAAAACAACCTCGCCGCAGGCACCAACATTCTCTTGAGAACATGGTACGCTAGTCCATCTCTGTCACTGTCACTGTCATGCACTGCCTGAATAAAGTCGTCAACTGGAATGCTGTAGGTGACATGTGAAGTGTCTTACCAACCAGGGTTAGGCTGCGAATCCAGCATAGCAACATCCGCCGCACATTCCAACGAGCAAATGCTTTCCATATATACATATATTGAACTTCAAATTGCGCTATTAGAGGCTGGAATGTGAACGAAGAAGGGTCTGGCCTTTTTATAGGACAGATCATGATCACTTCCGCGATTCCTAGCTTGGGAGTTTGCGACGCAAATCTGTCGCAAACACGGTGACAGGGTTTGCTGAATCATTTTGTCGCACGAAGCAAGCAGTCAACATTGACACAAGCACGGAAGCTGGAAGAAAGCTTGACTGAACTGGTTTGTTCTTTGCGACCGGACACCATCTTCTTGACGTCAGCAGGGCTGAAGTTGATCGTGGAACGTTGGCAAGAGCGATTGCTAAGGATTTGCTCTTTATGCTTGTGGTCAGCAACGCAACCCACCGCACCAAAATGATTCAATCTGCAACTGTTTGCATTGTTCAGCGAGCCGCAATGCCTGGAGACATTACTTGGGGTCTACAACCCTTGTTTGTGGAAGGTTCTGGTGGTGAAAGAATGTGCCACGTGTTTCTTGGCGCCAGCCTTGCCCCTGAAACGGCAGCCTTTCACACTGCAATCAACTCCCCTGTCTGCCCTGACGGGCACATCAACCTCAACACTTCGGTAGTCAAATGATAGACTCGGCGGCGCGTTGAGCTCCAACTGATATGTCTATGCCGTTGAAGTTTACAGTGCTCAGAATGTGAAAGGCTGATCATCCGACTATGGGTATGGATGACTCCCAGGGGATATTGAGCAGGTTTGTTCATTTGCGCCCGATATGCTCCCGAGGTCTATCTGGTCTTCATTCAATGTTATGACTAATCCAGCTCCTTGGCATCATCCGATGCAGTTTCCCATCCACTCTCAGCGTCCAGTCCGTCGACCATCTTGTCATCTCGTGGACGTTCTTCGGCAACCTCGTCCTCAACATAATCGCTGCTGCTATCCTCACTATCCCATTCCACTATCGCACTCGGTGCGGGCTGCGCGGAGGAGGCTCGAAGATCGTCATACTCTTTTTGCTCTTGCTCTCGAACAGTCAACATGCGCAACGCAGCGTGGTAATTGGCAAAAGCCTGCTTCCCCAGTCCTTGCCTGAAGTGGCGTTGTATGTAGGTCGAGACACTTGCTCGAGAGCGCTCTGGGCAGAGATTTGTCTCGCTAGGGAGATATCGGCCTTGGAAAACAGCGTTGAACTCCACCGCGATTGCCTTCCATCTTGGTTGACCGCCGTTTTGCAACGCCTTGAAATCGTCGGCGAAGCGGTTTCGGATGAACCGTTGCTCAACTGGTTTGTACCCCTGTCGCACGATGTCCGGTATTTTAGGTGGCCCACCGAACACTCGTAGCAAATCAGCATGCCATTGGTTCAGGGCTCGGAGATGCTCAGAATTGTTGACGTGAAATGGGCCAGGAAATTTGACTACCTGAATTCTGCCGTTGCGGGTTGGAGGAAGTTTGATTGACAGCATCCGGTGCTTGAAGTTCTGCCAGGTGTTATTGATTGCTTGCCAATTGAGTAGAAAATACAGTCGACTGGGATTGATTGATCGTTTCTTTTCATCCGACTGGTATTGAGCAATTGCCCGCTGGACGTTCCAGTCATTTTCGTCAAGGTACCAGCAAGCTTCCTGTACGCACGATCATGTAGTCATAACCAGGAGGACTACTTCCACTTTCCGATTGGCTGCTTGGTCAAGGCTGCTGCTTTTGAGTCCTAGACGGAAGAAATCTTTGAGTGGCTGCTCTTGAGCCAGATTATGGAACCACGTTGACTCGGAAGATTGCTGGGTACTGAGGGAAATTGTGCTGTTCGCCGAAAGTGTACTGCCTGAACGATCTGACGATTGAGCATTCAGCTTCACCAAAATGTCTGCCGCTTCCGTCATCTTGTCAACAACTCTGGTTGGAGTGTCCCAGCCTCCCACAGACTCCGTGTTTGTAGGAAATGTGATAGCTTGACGGGAGAATAAGACAAGGACATCGCCAGCATAAAGCGTGTCTTGGTCGTGCGCCGTCGTTGTTCCGTTGTTGTCAGCCATGTTGATTTATCCTTGGTCAGCAGCTTCATCGCATTGACTGTCTGAACGACAACTCACACTGCCGGAGAAAGCTTAGTATTTTAGACACCCTGAGCTGGGACTGCATTTCCTTCGATTGATATATAGATACTCATTTGGAAGTCTGTCACTTTCTATCCACGCCAAGTGGTTGAACGAATGTGGAATGGACAGGCGGCGAGGATGGAGGTGAAGGTCCGGCACGCTGCCAACTTAAGGCCAGCAGACTGCTGCATGAAATCTGACCGGCAAGACATAAAGATGATGGACATACAATTGGTGTTGATTGCTCTATCGTGATCCTTTGTTTGCTACAATGCATGCTCGTTTGTTGTAATTGGAAGGACATGGTTGATGTTGGCATGGACACCAGGAACCCCTTAATCAGTGCCCAGATGGAGGCTGCTGTACCCTGCCTTCGCTCTTGAGGACTGAGCGATGGGTGCCATCATAATCCACCTTTCTCATCCAGTCCTCTACACTCTTGACCCTGTCTGGGAGGATGCGGTCCAGCAACCCATAGTCCCGTTGGATGAGCCCTTTATTGTCCGCACTTGCCTTGTACAGGTTCCACCAGTTTGAGAAGTTTTCGCCATATGTCATCAACAGAGACTTGGGATCCTTGACACTCAGCGCACCAACTTTTGTGTTGACCCCATTTGGAAGGTGCCCAAATTTGGCTTCAATCCACTTGTCATTCGGCTGGTCGATATATTCGGCTTGCCTTTTCGTTACAGCTGTGAAGGCCGCGGCAAGTTCTGGACCTGAAACATGGGCTGTGGCTATTCCCAAAATTATCCCATTCGATTCTTCTGGGTGTTCGAGAATCCATGGCACATAACGTGCAAAGTCGTCCAGGTGAATGAAAGGAACAGCCCCATGGCCAATCGGTAATTTGAAACGTGCGACACCATCATTCCCAATCTCTGGCAGCAGGAGTTCTTGGAGCATCTCAATATAAGGTCCACTGTTGATCACAGTCCGAGCCATCGAACTATTAGGCTGAGCACGCATGAATTCTAAAAAGGGATCAGTACAAAAGCCGCCGGAGGGGCTTCGGTTCTCACGTACCTTGAACTCGAGCTTTGCCTTCATAATGACCAACGTAGAGTGTTGGGTCGTAGCCGGACTTCTTGCCATTGTAGTCAAGACCACTGTATATGAAGTGTTTCACTCCGGCCCTGAGGGAAAGCTCGAAAAGCCTTATGCCGAAATAAGTCTCGGCTTGTTCACCAAGAGCAAAGCCATCGGTGTTGATGAAAGCATATTGAGACTGCTGTGCTGCTTTGTAGAAGGCTTCTAGGTCATAGCCGAACGACGCATTACCGACAATCAATTCGACGTTGGGGAGGGCGGCAATCTCCTGGGCTGGTGGAGAGGTGGTACTGCGTGTCAATACGAGCACTTTGAACTTGTTCGTGTCAGAGAGCTGCTGGACAACTGCACTTCCTTGGGCGCCTGTCCCGCCAACAATGACAATAGTTTCCATTTTTGAGCAAGAAATTCCTGTGGTCGTCAATGAATATCAAGTGATCTTGGTCCTTTTGGTGAAGTATTGATCTGGAAGAAGTGCCCTGACAATACGGCCTTGGTGTTGAATATATACCATACTTCCAGGAGGCATATCGGCTTCGACATCAGTGCAAGACGCGCTCCCTTGATGATAAGTAATTTGCTCGTCGTACTCGAACAACGTTTAGGCCGGAGATCGCCATGATTGCAAAGCTCCACGTCGATTCAGCAGATGCTCTTGAGCTCTCGTACGTTAAGAAACAGGCTGCTTTCGAAATGCGCGGTGTTGGCTCGTGGTACATCATGGCAGCGCCAGATAGCTAGATCACGATGGCGTAAGGGTCAAGAGGGGACTACCGTACCGGGATGGCGAGTTCTCGGAGTCCAGCTCTAAGGTCTGACGATAGCCGTAAGCGGTAGTAGTCAAATCTCATTGCGACTGCTAGTTGATGAGTAATCTGGGGAGCGATCTTCAACGACAAAGCCTGTTGAGGAAGAATTATATAATCACGTAACACATACGTCCGTACGAGCGCAGCAGCCCACGAGACCCTCGTGATCCATGACAAAGAAGGAGAATGCGGGATGAGAAGGAATATGCAGCAGCGGGACGTGGCAAGGAACCTGAAAGCAACCTACGGACGTAGTACGGACCACTAGCGGGTAATATCTGCCAAGACTGCACGTGGTATCGCGTTTTCTCAACGCGTCTCAAGGTCGTGGAACGCGCCCGTTCCAATCGTAAAGAGGAAACAGCGATGAACAAAGGGCTTCCCCCAAGTTCAATGCATACCCACTGGAAACAGACAATCAACGAAAGAGGAATATGATCCGAATGGGCATCAGGATGCCGTCATGCCCACCACGTTACAATCATGGAGTGGTGAGTATCCTATCGCATGAAACCCCTGCCTAAACAACACCCCCCAATGTGCCCTTTCTCACGTCGTCTCTTTGTTTACGAGGGAGACACCATGCTGACTCCCAGTAATGGCAAAGCACTCCAGAGGCCCGTCTTGTCCCCAGACGGCACCTTGCTCGCACTGATTGCACCAGACCAAAAGGTCCACTTGATCAGCCTCGTCGAAGCCGTTCAAAGTCGGAGATTTATTACGGCGATCAAAACACCCAGATCATCCCGGACATTTGTGCAAGAATGCCATATCCTCCACTGGTCTCCAGAGACTATCACAACGCCGACAGACGCGGACGAGATACTTTCAAACACCACATCGGAGTGCGACTTTGGACTCAGATGGCTGCTCCTGTCGAACGGACATCGCCTGATAGCCTTGAGCACGGACCTCAAGAGTCCAAGAATGATGCCGAGAATAGATGACAACGAGGATTGCAAACCGTCAAACATCCTAGCTGACTATGAGTTGGGTGGACAGCTGGGAAAGGTCAGCCTCGCCGAATTCGTCTTCAACCATCGTCGGGCACTGGTCATGTTCGAATACGGTGGCACCGCTGCGATACTCAGCCTAACAAAGCCACAACGGGAAGACATACCGCACGTCAAGTTTTCGGACTCCAGAAGCCTCGCCATCGCACCTCATAATAGGCGATTCGCCCTTCTTCGACGGGAGAAAGGCCAGGACAGAGTAACAGTATTCGACCTGGAAGAAGGAAATAATATCACATACCGATCCTTTGACATCAATACCTCAGACGCTCAGAGTATAACATGGTGTTTGGCAGGAGATCCCGTCATCGCGGTGTGCGACTCGCCATCATACGGTGTCAAAGTCTACTTCTTCACCGCACAAGGTCACCCCCTGAAACAGCTGGACATCTCTGCAGGCACATTTACAAGAAATCATCCCCCTATTGATAAACCTCTGGACGCCGACTCTGAAGGTCCAGGCCTCACACACTGGCAATGGCGCCGGGATGGAAATCGGACAATTCAGATAGCAGCCAACAGCCAGAATCAAGTGTTGATCCGATACCAATCCGCGAAGAGCATGTCCACACAAACCGTCACAGCTTTCACCCACCCGGACACAATTGACGGTTCACATACCTTCGTATGGCAAGAGATGACGTCCCCAACAGATGCAACTTCAGCCTTCACCCGGCAGACAGGCATGTTCGATCCCACCGAGCCCGACAAACAAACTCCAAACTCAGCGCAAATAGACATAATATCCCTCAACTCAGATCACACATTCATCGCCACACGCATCCGCTCCGCTCCTCGAACCTTACTTCTTTGGAGACTGTGCGACGTTAAAGGCCACCCACACACAGCCCTCATCCTTACACATCCCATAAGACAAATCCACTGGCATCCGACGCTGTCCAACGTCCTCGTCATCCTCACGACGCGCAGACAACCCCTCTTATATGCCTGGTACCAAGAACATCTCCCGCCAGTAACAGGCCTCCTCCCCATCGACGCGACCAGCACAAATTACTCAGCATCCTGGCTTCCCGAGTGCATTCGCGAGGACGACACGCAGCGCCGCTGCCCCATGCTGATCACGTCCAGCACTGCTTTTGAGGTGGGATACCTGCAGACTTCGGATGGGAGGATCATGTTCGAAAGTATCATCAATCCTGACAGTTACACTCACGGCGACGGACGACTCAATGGAGAAGAAGAAGAACAAGATCAGCTTACAGACCAAACATCGACTCTGGATGAGATGACGATCGATATCGACACGCCGAGTCGCAAAGGGCCAAGCTCCGGACATGGCAGTAGGAAACAGACGAGGTTTGCCGTCGACCCGAACCCGCGAACGGATAAGGAAGATCCCCTCTTTGCACAGACGAAATGGGGACGCTGGTAGATTTTCATGTACATGGCGAAGTAGAAGTGATGAAGACGGTGGAACAGTCGACAGAAAGGCAGCCGGGAAATAAGACCTAGGTGAATGTGAAGAGTAGACATACCGACAGTGTATGCAGATAATGAGAATCAAATGTCATGACGATACGTTCTCATAAACTCCGTCCTCATTCCCATCGCGCCTCGCTAGGGTAATGCAGCCGAGGGGGCCGTGATATGGACTGAGGATGGAGGAGTAGGCCCAAAGCGTGAATAAGGGTAACAATATGAAGTGGTGACTAGCCGGACTAGTAGACTGAAGGACAAGACCGTGGTCTTAAGACAGACACTGTACCTACCTACTTTGAGATAAAAATGAGGATCCTGCAAATAGTTGACCTAGACAGTCTGGCTGTAGCGTAGCCCACCATCTGATGATCCTGCCCGAGTAACAATGAGTCGAATGTGGAAGGACGAAGGACATATCCATGGAAGTATGATCATGTAGCGACGTCTCAGTCAGATTGTCAGTATGCCAGTTTTCTCTCTTTGCATCTTGTCGTCGTCTATCGTTTGACAGGAATCAGTCGTGCATGAAGACCCCTTTCCTGCCCCTTTCTAGTATCGACCTACACCCACACTTGCGCGTGGGTCTGGCCATGCTCCTCCCAGGCCATCAGAGGTCGGTGTTTTAGGGCTCGAACCAGTAAGATATGTATGCTCGAT
Source organism: Exophiala sp. CCFEE 6388 (assembly GCA_035928005.1). Taxonomy (NCBI): domain Eukaryota; kingdom Fungi; phylum Ascomycota; class Eurotiomycetes; order Chaetothyriales; family Herpotrichiellaceae; genus Exophiala; species Exophiala sp. CCFEE 6388. Next base: position 69,126 of record JAVRRU010000009.1, read on the forward strand.
CTTCCAAGGCCTGCATGTTCCCGCAAGTGCTATTGCCTGACCAACAGCGCACCAAGGGGTGCGTTGCCCTTCATTGGGGCATAAAGCGCTTATTCAACAATCTTGATCGCGGCCCATCAGTGTCCCTGTTCGACATGTCCAGCCCACTGCGCTGGGGAAACCAATCCAGCAACAGGACCATCGAGATTCTGCCCACATTGAACCTTCCAGTTCTTTGGGGTATACCCATCAACCACACGCTTGAATGCCTCAAACGTACACATCGTCTCGTCACCCTCGTAGTTACTTCCAGGTTTGGCGCAGGCTGGAATCTTCATCAGCTTATCATTGTACCGCACGCGCACATAGTATCCATCTGTACGCTCTTTCTGGGACTCTGAAAGACTCGTCCATGCAGACCTAGCAATGAGATCCTTCGGTGGCACAGAGGTTTCCATAGACGAATGTGGCGATCGTCGTGGTGTCGAGAGAGGTTCAGATCCAAGCGGGGATTGCGATGAAGGCTGGGGAGAACGCAAGCCCAGGAATGACGCGAAGAAACCCGGCTTCGCTGTGGCGTCCTGGTGTGCATTCGGTTCCGTCGATGCAGGCGTCGTAGGTGTAAGGAAGTCTGCATCCGCAGGTGCCGCCTTCTCGTCGCCAGTCTTCTTCTTGAACAGCTCGAACGCGACGTGACTTGTGTAGGGCGGCCACTTTTCTCCGTTGAAAGCACCCAGGCTGGTCATTACTCCTGCGAGTGTGGTGTCGTGGCATCCAGATAAGGCGAGACGGATTCCCGTTTCACCTCCACGACCTTTACCCAGACGACCGTTTTCGCCACCAATCTCATTGATACTGAGACCGGCGCCTTCGATCTTGGAGGTCATGCGCTCTACCACGTCACCCATCAAACCTCCAATCCCAAGCATGCGATATTCCCGATTTTCATTGTATCCTGAAAACCACTCTTCCACGCCGATACGGTCAATGATGGCACGTGCCTTCTCGTCGTAGAATTCTTTGGGCAGTCGCGTCTCAGGACCATGGGCCAGGGTCGAATTGATCGTGTCCATGATGCCGGACAAACGAGGATGTGAGTCGACCGCGACGTCTTTCGAGGTTTCTGGCATCCATTTTCCCATCAATTTTGTCAGATATTTCATCTCGTCCGTATCATTCCATTTGTCTGCTGTACGTTGCGCGAATGCACGGGACAACTGAGCGAAGCGTCGACAGTTGCCGTCGTTGGGGAAGAGGGTCTCGTCGGCCGGCGTTCTGGTGACGATGGTCGGAGTAGGAAAGGAGGCTGTACGTGCTGTCAAGGGATACATGCCCCAGAAGGTTTGTTGTACGGACTCGAGAGCTCGAGGGAGAGGGGTCGCGCGAAGGTAGATCAGGTCGGCGTTCGACACGAGTTTGGGCATGAACTTCAGCTGGTCCACGTAGAGATTCCGCAAACGGCGGCCCAACTCATAAGTAGTCTCGCGACCTTTGTCTGTGAGTTCGCCCAGCTGGCTGTTGGACGCTCAGTACTTGTATTCCGGCCCGACTGCAGGTGTACATACCAGATTCCGTCGACTTCCCCGGCTGGACCAGCGGCGATGAGAGGCCCATCATCCTCGCCGAATGTTTCGAGTCTTCTTCTCCATTGTAAATGATCCCATTTTGACACGTCGTTTGTGGTCATGACCACCGATCGAAGACGTTGCGCAGCATTGCAGTACGGCCAATGCGCAGGGAGGCCAGCCTAGGGGGTGAACCATGAGCCGGTTGTCATAGATGAGGCGACGATAGGGACACTTACGTTCTGGAAGCGAGCAGAAACGGGAGCCCGCTCTCCATGGCGCAGCAGGACTTGAACCAGGCGAAGCTCGAGTCCTTGTGGATAGAGCTTCTTGAGCTCGTCCTGCGTGTAGGGCGGGGCGGGTACTATGGAGGTCATGATGGACTTCTCATAGTCTACACCAACTGCAGGTATCTCCGAGTTATCATAGGCCGTCGGAGGAAGTAAATCTCAAAGTCACAATACTTGTATTCATAGGTTTTGTCGTTGCTCTTTCCCATCCTGGGTCGTCAGAAATGGGCATCACCCTCATCGCAACCCACGTGCAAAGTGCGGATATGATGCCCGATTCTGATATTCAAGCGGTCCGGCATCAAGTCATCATTCTATTACGGGGACTACGTCAAGGGTATCTGGTTCCCAATGAGATCAAACAACCCATATTCAACACTGACTTTCGCTCACTCGCTCTACTAAATACGCAAATCATTCATTCGTCGACCGACTCCTTCGGCTTCATAAACCGGGCTTACGGGCCCAGTTTCGTGGGAACCATTCTGCCCCTGTCCGTTCAACCCAGGAGGTGGACCTCCGCCGTGCATGGTCAGATGCGCTGCCGAAGAATCCTGTCTATTCATGTAGCTTGGAGTTGGTCTGTACTCGGAATTGTACGGTCCCGGTCTTTGCTGGTCACCAGCAAGTTCGCTGATGTGCTGATTGGCCCCTAACTGCTGAGATGGAGCGGACGGTGTATCTTCACTCAAGTCGATCAAGCCATCTGACGTTTTCGAAGTGGTTGGGCCTTCTCCATATGCATCATCTGCGAATGGGTTTTCGGACACTCCATATGCCGTCGTTGAGACGTATGCATCTGTAGGTGGACGAGCCCGGTCTGCGACTGGGGGATGCGATTCAGAGGCCGAATATGCATTGTCATAGTCTGAGCTGGTTGGTTGCGCTCCTCTAGGTCCACGGGAAGCTGGAGGGGGTCCAGGTGGAGGTGCAAACTGCTCGTGAGTATCCTGGTTTTGAGGGCTGATGGGTGGACTTGGAACAGGATTTTGCCGTCGAGGAGGGGACGTCGCATAGGGTCTCTGATCAGTTAGGGAGTTATCACTGTAGACGTTTTGACCTAGATTGTGTTGCGGCGTCGACAGCGGGTTTTGCGCTGGTTCTTGCTCTGGCCGAGGGCTTGGTGTCGCCAGTCCACTCGACTTGCGCGCTTGTAGAACAGCTCTTTGGTGTTTCGACATGGCAATGTTCAAATGATCGTTTGTCTCAATCAGGGTGAGCGTCGTGTCTGGGTCCGGTGCAGGATTCTGGCAATTCAGGTAACCTTGAATGCTTCTCTGAGCGGATCTTGCCCTCTCGGCGAACTCTTGGACCAAATCATTGGACAACAACTCTGCGCTGGGTGTGGATTGCACGGTCTGCACCAGAAGTCGGGCGGTTGTCTTCGCCTCTTCAATTCTCGAAACAAGCTCTTCTGGAGTTGGGAGGGTATCGCGTCTTCGGCTTGAGGCCTGAGTGTATTGTCCGGATGGTGGAGGAGGGACACGGTATTGCTGTTGGTGATCAGCATGATGATCCGAGCCAACCGCCTCCAAAGAGCTCCAACCTACCGAAGTGCGAACATTGTTGCGCTTGCCCTTCTCTTTCCTCCACATTTCTATTAGCGGACCCAAGCCGTCGTCACCAGACGCCTTCTGAAATTCAAAGTAGTCCAATGTTTCCCTGAGAATCTGCTGTACACTTGTGTCTCTTCCTTCGCGCAGGAGTTCTTTGACCGTCGATACGAACTTGACGTCAAAGTTCTGTGTGAATACATGGCCAGGGTTGTCGGTCAGAATGCGACTCAGCATGACGGCGTTGTACTGTGCATAGCCTCGACTGTTGTGTTCTTTCGATAGGAAACGACGGATTGTAGCAGCTGCCTCTTTCGCTGCGGTAGGACTTGACTCTGCGGCATCGACAATGGCTGGCAGGTGGAGGTATTCTTCGCCCGCAGTTTCTGAGTTGGGTGCGCTTGATTCGCAGAATGCCGTCTAGCGACAGTCAGTTGACCTAGTCCATACAGCTGCTCTTGGGCAACCCTACCACTTCACGAACAACGACGGCCTCTGGTGCGTCACCCTGAGGGAGAGAAACCGGGGAGCTTCCGTTGCGCTCTGGACCTGTAGTTCAGGGTCAGCCTCGTCCAGGATAGCCATGATCTTGGTGTTTGCTTACTCGCGGTCTTTTTCTTGATGTTGCCTAGGAATTTTTTCATCTCGCAGGACTTTACTGTCTTATTCGGCGTGAGGAAAGGGTGTCAAATGTCTCAACAGGATCGTTCGGGGAAGGATCTCGTCGAGCTTGCTGGAAAGTTTGGTAAACAGTCGTTTAGGCACGCCCAGATAAGGCGGGCTATCCGATCTGGTGGATCAAGGACACTGTGGAAATGCGCAGGGGAGCGGATCGTAGGCGGCGCAGGGACTGGAACCAGTGATCTTGCCGTTAAGAAGTCTGGGTGACTCCAGACCAGGGTTTCAGATCGCAAGGCCCCAGCGGCTTTGAACGGTCAGGGATCACTTTACCCGCAGAATAACCAAAGATGAGTATACAAGTAGATGGGCAAATATGAAACAACTGCAGGAGTTGGAGTGGTAGGTGCAAGGGTCTTTATCAGTCGCTTCTTCAGCTTCTCCTCGTCTTGATGGCACAGGTCAAAATGCCGCGTCAATTAATCCATTAAGCCTTAGGTAGCAACCATAATAATATCCTGAAAGCGCTGGTCAGCCGCGCATTCTTTCGCTTGGCTGTCGAATCTATTGCTGTTCCGGCGCTTCACATGTTACCTTGTGCTTGCACTGTGTTTGCCCATTCGGCTCGCCTATTTGCCGCCGCCGAGCGCACGCCATGAACTTCTTCTGGTCTTCGTCCTCCGCCACGTCCGAAGCTTTGTCGCACGGTCTCCTTCTAGCGTTGCGCGTGATCGTTCTACAAAGAGGGGCTGTGCAGAGTAGAGCACGCGGAGATGGATGCGTCGACGTGTACAGTAGTAGTCTTCGAGGTCTTTCAAGTTTTCAAGATTCGTCATCGCCTCCTGATAATTACGCTGCTGATTCTACTGATAGACAATGTTCATTCTTTACGCCTGGTTCCTCTACCAGGTAAAGCTCTCCTCATTCATGTCCACGTTTGCGAGGTGTATCCTACTCCGCACTGCTGCTCGAACCTCATCCGCCAATGCTCCAGGCCCACAGACACTGACCATCATAGCCCCAATTCTGGTACAAATCACTTCGTCAAGGACAGTTCCTGGATCAACTCTGCCTTCTACGATTTGCATGGTTGACTTGTTCTTGCTTACGTTGATCGGTTGATTGGGTCTACTGGCATAGACGACAATCTTTAAAATCTCCCGCCGACCCTCCATATGCAGAATCTCCGTCATCCATGGCTTGACCCACTCCATGGCCACAGTGTCACGGATCGACCAGATGAGGACAATCTTGCGCGTCGCCACGGTTTGCAATTGCGCACCCGCCAGCAGGTGCCGAATCTGAACCAAGTGATGGGTGATGCCTCCACCCCCAGCAAACATAACGACGGTGCCGTAACTCGTGAGTGATTCGTGGCCAGCGTAAGGTCCTTCGAGAAATCCTCTCAGATGCAGCTTCCCGCCCACCTGTCCTTTTGCCGCGTTGTAGAGCTGCCGGGTCATTCCAGTTCTTGCGACCATGACAAGGGAGACGGTCGTAGGTGCTCGAGAAGGCGGGAACCTGCCAGGCATTGACTGTCTTTCCAGTGAGTTGGGTGTCTTCGGACTTCCTATCCATGAGACCATCTGAGTAGTGCAAGGTTCTGACTCGATGTTCGTCCAGGCTACCGAGAATGGATGTGACATCCACAGTGACACGGTCGGAAGGTAGGCATAGACGTGACTTCCAGGTCGGATTTTGACGTGTCGTGGCAGTTGAAATGTAACCCGGGAGGCATCCCCAGGTAGTGCTTCGACAAGTACGGTGGTGATGCCACCCTCCCGAGAGAAGTTGAGATAGATCAGCCTGCTCAATCGGGCGAGCCGTTCGAGAATAAATAGAAACACTGCAGCTCGTATTGATGGGTATGCAGGTAGTCTGGCCATGTCCAGGTGGACATAGATTCCTAGCATAGCAAGAAATGCGCAAGCTTGGTGGATGTGCAAGAATGTCTCGTAAAAGGCGTGCCGGAGAGCTGAAAACGAATGGAAGGCCATGACTAGCATAGCAACCAAGCCTACCAAACCGTACTGTAGAAAAGGGTTGTTGCTGAAGACCGCCGGAGTGGCATCTTTCCCTTTGGCTTCGATATAAGCTGCCATCCATGCAAGAACATGAACTGTGGCTTCAACCACAACGATTCTCCCAATCCACCGGTGAAACAGATTGAAGGTGTCGAAGCTGACCCGGAGTATTGGAATGGCGAGGTTATTTCTGGAAGCAAAGACAACCAGAGGAATGAGGTTGACCGTTGCCAGCACGCCGCTACGACCACGCAGTTCCGCGTACAAGGCTCCTTTCTCAGGAGTCTTCCAGTCCAGCAGCAAGCAGTAGACCATATTGGAAACGGCGTACATGACTAGTAGCAGGAAATGGATTCGTCCTGGCAGTGTGCCGTAGTTGGTAGCGCTTGATAATTGGAGTTCTCGGTTGTGTCGTTTTCTCACGAGTGGAGCATAGACGATTTGCTTCTTTAACAATGCCCAGATCATCGAATGATTGATGGCATAGTACCTCTGCTGTGCAGGTCTCGTAGCCATGCAGAAGATGTTCCGGATGTAGGCCACAAATCGTTGTACTAGCCGCATAATCAACACAATGCTGGCGGCGATACATATCGATACCCAGAGGACTGTCACCAGATGATTGTCCAAAATGAGGTTGACACCGTTCAGTCCAGTGTAGAATGGAGCTGTGACGGGCGGATTGACAATGTTCGAAAAGCTAGAACTCTGACCGGTGACGTTGTCAGTCGGTTCGAGAGTCAAATTGGAAGTCGGCAACCCGACATTTGAGGAATCCCTCAGAGAATTGTGGTGAGCTAGGGAGACGATGTTTTCTGGTGTTTGGGAGATCGTGTCCAACACGACCTTGCTAAAAGCGCTCATGTCTTCGGTCTTGATCTTGATGAAAGGCGTTAACCGCTCTGTAAGCCTGACAATCAAGCGCATGCGTGCATTTGGCTTCGGATGAATGATTCAGAAGAGGAGGCAGAGGTTGTGATTTTCCTTGTCTCGAGACAACGGTGATGCACAAACGGCGGCTTTGTTCCGGGTAGGTTTGTTGACAAGACGACGGCACAAAGAATCGTTTCGGTGTCAAAGAGCTCTTTGTCCGATCATGAGATTGAGAAAGAAAATGAAACACCGGGAGTCTTGTGAGATAGTAGGTATCTCGTAGATGATGTCCGTACAGCAGACACTGACAGTGTCCGGTAAAGGCATGAATAACACTCAATAACATCATACAAGACGCGTGACTCCATGAATAACACGACTGGCAGAAACAGAACCCGAGAATAAGCCGAAACAAGCCGTCAGATTATTCACCTTATTATAAGTCTTCGAGAGCATACAGTCAGCAGCGTCACGGACGACAGCTCGGACGCTTGAGCAAACGGAGAGCTCAGGTACACTGAGCATTCTGAGTATTATCGCCTGCCAGTATGGTCTCGAGGTCGTCACTCCAGGTTGTGCCATGATGCGTGTCTCGGTCATTACTGTAGCTTACCGTAAAGGTTCTCCCCTCTGTTTGATTCCGTTCTGGTGGAGCTGGGATATGTCAGGAGCAGGCTGGTCTTCCAAGAGCTCTTTCAACGTCGTCGTTGGGCATGTGTCTGGCATCGCCGCACATAACATCTTATCGGCTCTCAAGGTTGATCGTTAGAAATGCGGGTTTGCATTTTATGTGATTGAACTACCTTTTCCCTTTGATGGAAAGAAATTCAAAGCTTCGAATGAGGAAGACCCAGGAGGCTGTGGAGGTCGAGAGTAAGAGTGACGTTGATTCAAATGACGCAAATTTGCGATTTCACGTCGTCTTTTGGTTTCACTCTTTGAATGCAATGGTTTTGAATATTGTTGTCAACTTGATATTCACTCGAATTGCAGACCCTTGTGAGCACCAAGTCCAGACCGGTGCACTGAGAACATGATGCCGCTGAATGAACACGAATGACGACCTTCACCGACCCATCCAGCCTCCGTCAATCGTCAAAACCTCACCACTTACGTATGCGCTTGCGTTGCTGGCAAGAAACACGACTGCACCTTTGAAATCCTCAGGCTTTCCCCATCGTCCTGCCGGTATCCTTTCCAATATCTGCCTCGCCCTCGTCTCGTTCGCGATCAAAGCCTCGTTCATGTCGGTATCGATATATCCCGGCGCAATAGCATTGACCTGAATACCTTTACAGGCCCATTCGTTGCTGAGTGCTTTCGTCAACTGTCCCACTCCACCTTTCGCCGCGGCGTATGCTGGAACAGTGATTCCACCTTGGAATGTAAGAAGAGAAGCAACATTGATGATACTGCCTCTGGGCCCTGATGACGGCTCTGGCTTAGACAAGAGATATGCGCCGAAATCGCGACATAATGTGAACACCGTCGTAAGGTTGACCTGTAACACCGAGTTCCAGTCTTCGAGAGGAAACTGATGAGCCGGGTGTCTCTTTTGGATGCCGGCACATGTCAGGAGGATATGCATATCGTGTCCAGCTTTCGCCAGGTCAGGAATGATCTTGGCTACTGAGGACTGGTCCGAGAGATCTGCTGTGACTATAGTGGCTCTCCTCCCCAGCTCCACGATTTCATTGTACGTCTTCTTGTTGCTTTCATCTCTCTGTTTCCCTGGGGTCAGTCTTATATCTACAACACATACATATCGTTTGCTCTTACTTGGACGAGGATGATATCTGCACCAGCTTCAGCCAGAGCTAGAGCCATGGCCGCGCCGATGCCTCTCGTTCCACCTACGAGCGTGTCAGTAAGCATCGACAATACAATTATCCCAATGTCATCACCTGTTACCACGGCCGTCTTGCCCTCTAACGAGAAGAGATTTGCAAGACTCGCCATGATGTGTCGATCAGATCGATTTTGTGTTTTCTAATATTCCAGCACGAAGATCTCAAGGTGCTCAGATGCGGCACTTGTCTTGCTTTAAAACGAAAGGTGGACAGTCACCCTACAGAAGGAATATCCGCTAAAAGCAGTAAATTGCGGCGAAGAGATGGTGGATTCTCTTCGACAGTGTTTCTGTTCGTCGGCATCTGAACTTCGAATGCGGCAGACTCAATCGCCGATAGTGAGGGGTTCCCTTCTCGTCAATCCCCCACCAAATTGACCCCTGACATCCTCCCAGCCTTGTCGGTGTCGGGAAGAATGGCGCGAACAGGCAACACCTGCGACACGAAAGTTCATCTTCTTCTGCAAGAATCCCAAACGTGAAGTGGTCTGGGATATTGAAAACCGTCCCACATACTGCCCACTTTCTCAGCAGGCTTGAGATACTACAAACCCGCCGCTTTCGGCTTTACGGCGTTTCGGAACTTGACACGATCATAGCCTTGCTACTGTCGTGCAGGCGGACCGAGACGGCGATAGCTGCCATGTGCAACCCGCTGAGATACGGCCTCTTTGCTTCATAGACAGCAGACACTCTTGATCCCTCCTCAAATGCCTCCAAAGCACGCCTCAGCCAACGCGCTTGAAGGAAACCCGGTGAAACTCCTTCAGCTGGCATTCAGGCGTACCGCACAGAATTCGCGCTCAGATGACTGATCAGGCAGCAGCGCGTGATGCCCACGATGGCTGCACAGGCAAGCTCGGTTCAGCCCTCTTGTGGCCCCTTGGTGTTGTTACGGCATCGGGGCAAGGCCTCTAAGATATCTGCACATCAGCTGAATACGAGTTTTGACCAGGATGCCTCTCAGCTCGGCGCGTCTCCGCCACATTTGTCTGTTTGGGACAGGAAACCGTCGACCCATCCAGACATATAAGTCGTGGACGATAAATCTCACCGAAGTGTCGTGTGCTCCATTTCCTACTCTGTTGCAGTTCCTAACGAGACTGCTGCGCTTCACCAAATTCTCATCACTATGGTATGTTTCGAAGGTTGAAGGCGACCATTCGATTCTAAACCAAGTTCACAGGGATCTGAGGCAACTTCAACGCCCATAATATACCTCATCCGACACGGCGAGAAGCCGCCCAAATTGCCCAATGGACAGGACCCGGATGGTCTCTCGACACAGGGCATTGAACGTTCCCAAGCCCTTACCCAGGTCTTCGGAAGCAGCAGCCCATACAACATTGGGTACATCATTGCCCAACATCCCAAGGACGGTATGTTGAATCAATTCAAACACACTGGCGAATGACTGAAGTTGCGCGCCCAGACGGCAAAGAAGATCGCCCTTACTTGACAGTCAAACCACTCGCAGACTCTCTCAAGCCAGACGTGTCATTTTACCACAAAGTCCACCGAGATGATGCTGCGGGTGTCGCACAAGCTGCTCAAGCCTTCCACGGTCCGGGCAACATTCTGGTATGCTGGGAGCACCATAGATTGCAGGGTATTGCCCAGGCTATTGGTGTCCAAAATGCACCAATCTACCCAGAGGATCGGTAAGCTACCATTCTCGATGAATGTTGCTTAATGACTTACACGATCGAAGCTTCGACGTCATATGGTCTATTGAATCACCATATGATCGCATCTCGCACATAACGTCCGAGCACTGTCCTGGGCTTGACGATGCGCACGCTAGTGACCCATGAAGCGGCACTCAGAGGCATTGCAGTCTGCTTTGTGCAGCTCTGGTACTGCATTCCTTTCCTGCTTTCGTAGCCTCACTCTTCATCCATTCCAATTTGATCACATCATTCTAGAGTTTCCCTTGCCTTCCGAGCACAGCATCGCCTACGCACTTGTTCGTTAGCTGCACTCTCAGAGAACAGGAATCTCGTTCCGCCACGACGACACAAACAGTGGCACTCCAACGATCGGCACAGGCAGGGTTTCGCCATGCCTCTTTAGATCGGTTGGCACGTTTCCGCCAAATCGTTCGTCTTGCCGGACCTCAAGCCTAAGCCTCCTCCCCTTCCACTTCTTCTCGTACTCCGGCAGCACCGTCAGATCGACAGCATGTCTGTACACCACGCCCGTCTTTGGCTCGAGACGTCGGATACGCGCATCGCACAGATCCTCGCCGGTCACGTCAGCGAGAGCCTTCCTCGCATCCAGATCGTCCTCGTTCCACACGTCCAGTGTGAACGCGAACCACGCTTCTCCGGTCTCCGAGTCAGTGAATGCAAAGTGAGGTCCGTTCGCCGTGTTGGTTGTCTCATTAAGTGTTTTGATCTTGTTCATGTAGATCGGTTTCTTGCCATAGACGATGATGCCGATATGGATTGCCACCAGTTGCGGCCGGTCGTACGTTTCGTCTGAGTCAGTGATGGAGCATCGGCGGGGGATGAGTGCGATGGTGAGTTCGACACCGGATTGCTTCATTTTGTTGACCATGTTGAACGTTTGATCGCGGCCTATCCAGGACGGTGTCATCATTTTGGGTGTTTGTAGGACTGTAGGAGATGGGATGGTCTGAAATGGTAATGAGGTAAGATGGGTGTGAGTATCGTCTGAGATCATCTTCAAAAATTGCACAGACAGTGTCACTGTGCACCTGGCAGTCACTGAGGCTGATGTGAATAGCTTGCACGACTGGTGATTGGTGACCGCCTGCCTCATGGGTGAGGCAATTGGACTGATGAGCGTTGGGTGTTGTCGATTGCCGAGCGACTCATACAACATGTCAACCATTCCGGGGTGACGATGTCACGGCTTCGAGACCGTACGCTCTCAGGCAAGAAGGCAGGTTGGGTAGAAGGCCGCACGGGTGTCGGGAGTGAATTCCACCTCAGGGCAGAATCCCTATGATATGGAAGGGCGCCTAATTTCCCAATGCGAGGCTGCTGTCGTTGAATACAGCGGGACTCCTCCTTGTACGGTTGACTTTCAGCTCGAACACATCTAGACGTTGGTAGCCACCAACGACATCATGGTACTGCTTGCCTTCGATACAGTCATCAAGGTTCATGTCTGCATACAATATACCTTCTTCAGTCTGCAAGTAGTCTGCTGGTGCCTCAGCGTCGTTCCTTACCGTAAAACCGGGCAACAACGTCCCAGTGGGATCTAAAAACATTGTCACAGCTCGTTGAGATGTCTCGAGGCTCGATCGGACAAGATCTGTATTTTGGGCTCCCTCCGACACAATGTCCACAGTCTGAGGGTCAAGATATGGCGCACAAGAGATCCCGAAACATTTGGCCTCGAAACAATGGGCGGCTGATCTGATTCTGTTCGCTGCCACATTATCATAGTTGACTCCTTTCTTCTGGTGCAAGTCTGACGTAGGGCCGTGGTCCTGCGTTGTTGAGTGTCTGGTAGGCCAGACAGGAGGCCACGAGGATATGTGTATTTGCTCGCCTTGCGCCATCAAAGAGTATCTCGCCAGTGGATTGGTGTTTTCACCACAAACTAAGTTACCAATCTTTCCGAAGGGCGTGGGCGATACTACCAGCCCGTGACCATCTCCAGGTGACCATGTTAATTTCTCGAAGAACGTCGGCACGAGCTTTCGGTGATGATTCAGGATCTCGCCTTGAGTCCCGATCAAGATGTTCGAATTGAACAGCGTGGCACTGCTGTAAGGTACCTTCTCTGAGATGCCGATGCTCACAATCGTATTCGTTTCCTGGGCCGCCCGGCGTAGCGCCTGAATCTCGTCACCATCAGCAAAGACAGATTCTTTCACCATACGCTGGAAGAGCTCATAATTTTCTGTTGGAGCACGTAGGGAACTCCAAAGTGGAAACGCTGGGATATAGGTCTCTGGAAACACGATTAGGTTTGCTTTGCGTTTGGCCGCTTCATGAATGAGTCCGATGGCTTTCTCGGTTGTCGCTTTGGCGGATAGAAAGACCGGAGAGACATGGCATGCTGCTGCCCTGACGAATTGTGCCATTTTGAGAATTCCAGGCACAGAATTTCTAGAACAGATGAACCAATCTTCACCATTCACGATACGACGATTTTCTTCTCGACCAACAAAGTGATAACCTCACAGCCTGACGGCCCCTCGGAGTAAGCAGGGTTCCCCAGGGCTTGGCCACGAACCCCACACAGATGCCGCCTATCCGTCAAGCCGCCGTCAAATCCTGCTGCTGCCGGGTCACCGTTGACAGCCCGTGTTTTAGGCGCGGGTGTCTCTGCCGGATCGCTACGTCACCTAAACAAAACCCAAATTGACTACCTACAGGTAGGTAGGTTCTCGATATCTATGACACTTGTCGTGTATATCTAGGTGCTGTAGTTGCTGCACAAGCTTTGTTCTAGCATGCCAGACATGTTGATGGAAGCATGAACTGCTGAGACTCACGAGGGCGCCAACAAGATGTCCGCTCTGAAGCCGAACCTGAAAACGTGGTTCAGCGTAGAGGACTGGAAGGAGGTATGTTGGCGCACAGCCAGATCATCCCATGACACTGATTCTTTCCTACCAGCGGATCATAACGGCAGATCCATCATGGTTCACTGTACCTATGGGAACGGGTAGGTTTATGTGCCACACATATAGCTTCCTTCAACGAGGCTGACTCTGGAAATATAGGCGTATGCACGCAACTCCTGACCCATTTCCCGTACCCAGCACACTGGCTCACCACCATAGCATACATCTTTTGGGTACAGCACAATACTTCCAGGTGCCTTTTCAGTTGCTGACGCTGATCAGATCGCTGATATATGCATGTTCACCTTCTTCATGACCCTCGGCATCCTCCGGGTTTTTCTGTTCCCGCACGTCGCGAAGAATGTTCTCCACGACTTCTCGCAGACCAGCTACCTCGGCGCAATAGCGGTCGCCTTCGAGACCATCATCCTCGGCATTGTCAGCTTCTACTCACACCACCCATCGGCGATGTATGTGGCCGAAGCTATGTTTTGGATTGCCGCGGCAATGAGCTGTTTCGTCGCTTTCGGCGGACTGTTTATCATGTACGAGCGCCAACCGCAGCACTCGTTCAACGACCTTAACGGGGCATGGTTCCTGACTTTCATCCCGCTCATCGTCGATTCCACGGTTGGCGGCGCCATCTCGCCGTATCTCGCGTACAAGAACAGCATCACTGTGTTGGTCATTTCATTCCTGATGTGGTCCGTTGGTGTGGGAATGTCCTTGGTCATTCTCTCATTGTATATATGGCGGTTGATGAGCTGCAGCCTGCCACCGAGAGTGGCTGTCATCAGTACTTTTGTCCCAGTTGGCCCTTTCGGCATGGGTGCATACTCCATCCAACAGCTTGCCGTCGGGTTGGCAAGTCAAGTTAGGGAGCAGAGGTTCACTTTGGCGCGTCCTCCACTGCCACCCAACGATGTCACTACCATAGCCACCATTGCTGAGGGAATCCATTGGGCCGGCATCATCATTGCCCTCCTGCAACTGGGAATAGCCTCGTTCTTGCTGGTCGAAGCATGCTTCTCGATATATGCAAGGGTGCCAAAAACGTTCAATGTTGGATATTGGAGCTTCGTTTTCCCTTGTGGCGTTTATGCCAACGCATGGAACGAGATGAGCCAGGACATTCGTAGTAGCGGGATGAAAGGATGGGGCGCAACCTGCAGTACAGCCGTGGTGATGCTGTGGCTTTTCTGTGCCTTGATGACTTTCTATAAAGGTGTCTGGCAAGGCAAATTGTTCTTCGCTCCAGGTCTGCAGGGCTGGTTAGAACAGCAAGAGGTGGAGAAGAGGATGAAGACAGAGCCAAAGCCGGAAGGCGGTAATGACGGCCCTGATCGCGATGGCGGAGAAGTCGGTTATTCGCTGAGTAGACAGCCCCAGTCGGATGGCAGTTACAGATGCGAGAGGAGGAGGACGACGACCAATGGCGACAGGAATGTATGATCTGTTCCAGGATCTGACAGCTGGTCGAACCCACAGAAGCTTGGGGCGACCGTCGATACCTGATCATGTAGGGTAGTCAACGGTGCACATTCACTTCCAGCTTATCACCTCGCCTTGTAGACCGCCGTACCAGGCATTGTCACTCTCCTTCCAGGTCTTCAGAGCAGCCTTCATGTTCTCAATATCCTCATGGCTGTCGACAAGCTTGTTCTCGAGCCATTTCTCGCCAATCTCACCTTCAAGTCGCCCAATATGCACATCAGCCCACCACTTCGACTCGTCAGGAGCGGTATATACAGTCGTTCCGGCGCCAATGGACATCTTCGATCGCTCGAAGCCAGCCTGCGAGGCCCACAGATGCAGTCTCCGGCCTGCGCCTGCTCCTTGAGCACCAGTGAGACGAGCAAAGTCGAATAAAAGCTTATTATATTGTTGAAGTGCAGGCGTGCTAGGCTCCCATTCGGCATGATCGGCCTCACGCATAGCCAGCATACCGCCGGGTTTCAAGATACGCCGGGCTTCCTCAATCACTTGGACAGGCGAAGGGACGTGAAGGAGCGTCATATGTGTGTAGACCACATCGACTGAGTTGTCGTCGTAGGGCAAGCGCTCGGTAATGTCGCCAACGCGGAAATCGAGGTTGGGATATTCCGATTGAGGCGCATGTGAACGAGCTTGGTCAATTACCGAGTCTGCTGAGTCGATCCCAGTGACGAAGCCTTGTGGGACGAACGAGCAGAAGCCGCGTGTTATAGTTCCCGGACCGCACCCGAGGTCCACGATTGTGAAGTGCGGTTCGAGGTGTGGAAGAAGGAAAGAAGCAGAACTTTCGACGGTGCGGGATGTGTGCGAAGCAACAACGCTGTCACTGTGACCCTGAGTGTAAGTTGTCTTGGGAGCCTGTCCGGAGCTCATTTCGTCGCCCAGGTCATTCGGGTGCACTTTCTGAGAAGGTAGCTTTGGAGACTGGGTTGGCAACGGTTGGCCTCTCTTCAATCTCTCCCTACTTGCCTTAGATCCCGAATCTAAACGTACTTTCTTGTTGCCAATGTAGCCGTACATACGTTTGGGTTTCCATAACGGTTTCCGTGACTTCTTCATCTTGATATGAGTGCGATATTTCCGTGAAGGAAGGAGGTTGTTGACATCGACGTCAGTCATTTCCCCTCAGCCGAAGTTTAGGCGGCAACAGCGACTTTTTCTGTCTTTAGGCAGGCGCAGGGCATACTCGCACCCTACAACGCATCACACTCTACACTGAGACCTTCGTCAAGATGAGCGACTACGCTCCAGCCAGCAAGAGAAATCGATCCCAGTCTCCTCCACCATGGCGAAAGCACGATAACGAGAAAACATATCGCGAACGAGATGCGCCTCGAAATTCAGAGAACGGCCAACAGCAGAGATGGTCTCACAAGGATCAGATGAGGATAAATCAACTGCAAGAAGATGAACGGATGAGAGAGTGGGTTGCGCAAGAAGACGATTTCGTCTTGAAACAAGCCAAGAAGAAAGCAGACATTCGAGTCAAGGAGGGCCGGGCCAAACCTATAGACTGGCTGGCAGTGACACTGCGTGTGGTTGATCCTACACGCGATCCTCTGGACGATGAGGTGGATGAGAAGGAACTAGAGTTCGTCGATCCCGACAGCGTCTTTGACGACCTAGATGAAACAGAACTCTCTGATCTGCGGAAGGACATTGAGACGTATATGAATCTGGAGAAGAACAGGAAGAACCGAGATTACTGGCGCACCATGCAAATCATTTGCAAGGATAGACAGAAGAGATTGCGCGTTGGTGGACCAGAAGGAAGAGCAGTCAGTTCTGTCGCTTCGGATATCGACAAATTGCTGGGACCGAAGACGTACGAGCAGTTGGAGGTGTTGGAGGGACAGATCAGAACAAAACTAGACTCGAACGAGCCTATTGATACGGATTACTGGCAACAGCTTCTGGACAGCTTGTTGGTATGGAAGGCAAAAGCCAAGCTGAAAAAGGTTTACCAAGATGTGCTCGACTCACGATTGAAGCAATTGAGGGAGGTGAACGAGCAGAAAGCACTACAATCTCAACAAACGTTACGCGACGCTGGTGTGCAAAGCACGGATCGTGTCGTCTACTCGAAAGAACTCGACCCAGACCCGTTACTGGAAATACCATCCAAAGACAAAGGTCTGGAGGTTGTCGATGAAAGCGCATTCTTGAAGGACGTAGCATCAAGCAGACGTAAGGTCCTGAACATGGGTTACGTCCCAGCACCCAAGACCTCCATACAACAGAAGACAAGCAGCCATTCTCGTGCGACAGGACAATCTCACCACGCCGATCCAACCAGCCGCTTTGATCGCAGCACAGGCAACGACGACATTTCGTCGGCGACCAAAGCCCTTTTCGACCGAGAAGTCGCCAAGGGCGTCAATGAAGACGAAGAGATCTTTGCAGGCGAAGAGGACGTCACGACAGGCTCGAAGCCTCTATGGAGCGGCAAATACCGGCCCCGGAAACCAAAGTACTTCAACCGTGTGCAGATGGGCTACGAGTGGAACAAATACAACCAAACTCATTACGACCACGACAATCCTCCACCCAAGGTCGTCCAGGGATACAAGTTCCACATCTTCTACCCGGACCTGATTGACCCGACCAAAGCGCCGACCTACAAGATCATCCGCGAAGGGGGACGCAAAAAGGGCCAGACCATGGCACCAGCAGGTGAGGAGGATACTTGTATCATACGATTTCTGTCGGGCCCGCCGTACGAGGATATTGCATTCCGTATCGTCGACCGAGACTGGGACTACTCGGCGAAGCATGATCGTGGGTTCAAGAGCACGTTTGAAAAGGGCATTTTGACGCTGCATTTCAGTTTCAAGAGGATTGTGTATAGGAAATAGAATTCCTTACAGGGAGTGCCATATGAAGACTTTCTGATCCCTTGGTGGCAATGTGCATAAAAATGAAGCACTCAGCCCACCTTGAAGTTGTCTGGGCAGACCGGCTGCCACAACAAAGGCCATGCAGGCAAAAAGAAACCACAAACATCGAAAAACATGCAAATAAAAATGCAAAAACAATCAACAGTATGGATTCGCTGGTTCTCACGAACCCAACTACTAACATACCGGCATGAGGCTTAAGTACGACTGAGCGAATGGGAAGTCCTGCGTTTTCTCATCCTATGGTCGATTGTGAAAGGTAAGTGATTTACTGCAAAATATATACAGATATAACGTCGGGTGCGCTTGCGTTTCTTCAGCTCGTGGGCGGCACGACCTATTTGTTACCTCTGTTCTGTAGGGGGTTGCAGGTGCAGCTTACCAGGTATATTGGGCATCCTCTACTCAGACTGATCACGTATAGTGAGCTGACTCCCGAGGCTGCTAATTTCGGGGGTTCTAGGTCTCATGTGGGAAGCAGCATGATTACCCTGCATTGTCCACGCGATCTTCGAGTAAGCCTTACAAAGTTCTGACCTGCATATATCATTCAGTTTCTGTTCAGAGACCTTAAGGTCTGCTATCACATTAAAAATGTTCGCCCGCTAAGAAATGTACCATTCCAGCTCTTTAGACCAAGGGTGAACAAAACGCTCATGTGGTTACTCCTGACCTTCCCGAAAAGCCTGGCCCCAACCCCACCGTAAGCAAAGAGATAATAATGATCATAACGGCTCAAGGCTCGGGCTCAGGCTCCTTATCCTTGTCCTGCAGCCTAGGCTCTTCAGAATGTGAATCTTGTGCTTCATGAGCTCTTTCCGCTTTCTTCTCCGGCACAATACCAGCATCTTCTTCCCACGTGATAGTCTCTCTGTGCATATCCCTTCGAATCCATGGAATAGAGATGGCCGTCCATATGCCGATCCAGACGAAAGGAACACCCCAGCCTGGATATAGGTTAGCAGGAACGTTCTAGAGTATCGTTCAAGGTATACATACCAAGACCATAGCCCACGTCTTTCGAGACTGGATGGATGATAATGAGCACTGTAAGAACGATGGCGATGATGACAGCGGGAATCGACCAGAACAAGGACTGAACCTTGAGCATCTTCCTAAACCGGGGACTGGCGTTATATCGGGCAGCAAGCGCTTCGCGGAACGGTCTGCCGGCGCCGGCGTTAACGGCGACGACGTCCTCCATCAAATAGTAGACGCCAGGGTGGACTGAACCTCCCTTTGGTGTCGAACTGATCCGGAATGGCGCTTTCCAACCACCGAGATGGTACATGGTAATGATAAAAACGCTCCCACCTATACACAACAAAATTGCAGGACCGGGCATTGCCAGGACGCGTATCCATACAATATGCGGCGCGCTGCCAATAACCAGAAAGGCGGTGACGGCTGCAATGGTCAAGGTTGAGATCCAATGCGTGATATCGAACGCCCATCGATTTGACGTTCCTAGAGGTCGAAAGAAGTTCTCTTTTTTAATCAGTCGCCAGGACCGGACAGCGAATTCCACATATGTAGGCCCGCCCCAGATGCTGGCCACGATCGCAAAAACTGTATACTTGTCAGTAATATTCCATAGTGGCATGGCAGGCGGTCTGACTTATCCATCCTTGTACATGTCCAGCGAATTTCATGGTATAATACAACACAATTGGAAGCACGCAAGCATCAACAACCATGATGAATATGGTGAACGCCAATTTGAAACGCTTGAAGCCGTGTCTGAATGTAAAAGGTAATTGCGGCAGCAGTTCGGGGTGTTCTTGATAGTATTCTTGTAGTGTGCTCGCCCTCCTCCTAAACTCTCTCTTTGTCGCCGCACGGCTGTCATAATATGCGGCTCTTTCGGGTGAGGTCATGTCCTGTGTTGGTCTCCTGCGCCGCTGAAAGCTGCTTTTCCTCCGTGCAGAGGATATGCTGAGCCTGGTGTCGACGCCATTGATACCGGGAGAAGGGATGTCTTCTGTGGCCGGACTTTCACCTGGAAAGTGAACGGCTCTTCCCTCTCGCGTTGGTGTTTCAGGTTGACCGTCACGGTCGAGCTGTAGACTGGCTCGAATGCCTCGAACGACTTCCGGCATGGCGGAGGGTGGTATCGTTCAGCGAAACGGTGGTGTGACGGAGGAGAGATGGGACGCTGTCATCGTCTGTCGTAGCGATGATATAGGATGAGAGTGTCGCAAGTCTTAGGATGTTCGCGGAAAGGTTGGATCAGACTGACTGGAGGCGTTGTTATTGGGTCACGCCGATAGCGCAAATGAAAGCGATAGCAATTAGGGCCTTCAAGGTAATACCTGATTCTGGCACACAGTCAGCAAGTTGTCGTGGTCGTCAGCGCAAGGGATCAATTGACGTAGCGAAGCATCCTCTACATCCCATTGGCCGTGTATATTTTGTTTCTTCGTGTCAGGAGCATTCTACATCCGAACCAAACAAGTTATCCCATAATAACAGGGATTGCCATCTTATCTAATCACGAGATTACTAATCATCCACCGTACATTAATACATCCCTCAATCTTATCCAGCTATCATACCATAACCTCCTCATTTTGGTTCCTATTCTCGAACCATGAAAAAGTACATGTCATCTCAATACTCTTCTTGCAGTACCATGTGCCTGAACATGCCAACGTAGTCATCCTGACAATGATGAAAACAAATGTCATGTCCACCTTCTACTCCCCGGCCCTCCTCATGCAGGCAGGAAGCATATACCCTGTGAAGCGAGACATGGGCCAGTCTACCTTTCTTTGTTGTGTGTCTTTCCAGCATATGTGGTCAACATGGCTTGAGTGGAACAAAGTACGCCCCGAACTGCTCAGCCTTGCATCCTGGTTTTGTGGACACCATCCCGAGCTCTTCAAAATTCAGCGTGGCTTTCTGATGAGTTACTTCCATCCCAAACCCTGAAAAGAAAAGACCGACAAAGTCAAATCTTCCTTGCCGCGGCATGAGCAAGGTGGGTGGACTTCTACTGCAGGTTGGCACTTTGAGCGCAAATGGCCTGCACACTTCCGTCTCATGACAAGCCGTTGACCTGCATCGTGTTGTACAAAGGGCTCCGCATGCCGTCCCCCCGCTGATTGGTTAGGAAACATCCAACATGCCCTGGAATGATTCTGTATAGATGTGATACAGTACAGTACTGCACTAATATCCACCAGGGGAATCGTGTCGTTCACTGTCCATCCTGCATGACGGATATGGGCTTCAGATCAGGAACCCTTTGTTTGCGTCTCCCCTTCATCCCTGTCTGTTTGCACTGCTTTCTCATCTTCATGTATAGTCTCAGATGCATTCCAGAACCACTTGCTTGCCCTGGATTGATGTGCAACTAGCCTTGTCCTTTACCTCCTTTGCTTTATCTTCATTTATACGCTGGCTTTATTCCCTGTCTTGCAATTCACAATACATTCTTGCAAGAAGGTATCCTCTCGCCCTGCTCTTCGGAAACTGTTGCGAGACTACAGTTGAGACAATTTGCAAGTTCAACGACTGCCTTGTCTCCTTTTTCCACAACAGGAGTCCGCAGAGATGAAGGCAGAAGGTCTCCCTGATGGATATGAGCCGTACGACAGGTTGAGAGATGCTGAGTTGGCCAACCTCGCTGACACCATGCCCAGAGCGCTCAGTCATCACAGTATTCAATACAGCGGGCCTGAATCCCATCAGTCACAACTCTATCCACGGCACAGTTCATGGGACATCCACCATGCACTCGAGCTTGAGGCTGCCAAGGAACAGACATGCAATGAATTTGTTCCCAGGCTCGACCATCCTGCACTGGCAACGACCCAAATACACTTCTCGGACTTGGAACTAAGCCCAACATGGACGACGCAGGAGATCTACCCGCAATTCTTTGGCAACCAACATGGAGCACCTATGGCGATAAGCGGACCGCCGCTCTTGCAATGTCCCCCAAGCCTGGTATCGCCTGCATTCTCAACATACCAGTATTACGATGACAGCGATACTATGAGTGCTTGGTCGACCACCCCCGAGATTCCCCACTGCCTACCAGCAATGGCAATCGAAGAAGACGATGAACCCTTCGATGACAAGCCATATGCCATGTTGATACATGAAGCGTTGAAGCAAGCTCCAGGGCACAGAATGATGCTGAGGGACATTTACGACTGGTTCCGTCAGAACACCACCAAGGTTCAAGAATCCGGATCCAACGGATGGCAAAACAGTATCAGACACAATCTTTCAATGAATAAGGTCAGTTTCGTGGCTATGAATGAAAATTCGGGTTGCTAACTATCGGTACAGGCATTCGAGAATGACAGAGATCACTCCCGTGGCAGCTCGAAAAAGGCCAATAGTGTCTGGATACTGACCGAAGACGCCATTAAGAACGGAGTGCAATCTACCACGAGATACCGCAAAACTGGTGGAGGCAAAAGAGGTCTGGGACACCGCGTACCTGCAATACAGCGACAGAGATCAGGAGCAAGGGGCGGTCGAGCTGCGAGTCGTGCAGCCAGACAGCGACGCCAGGACAATCCATATGTCACCAGTACACCCCTGTCGGGCAGTCCAGCCACTCCTTCCTATTCGGATATGAGCGACTACCACAGTTTCGATTGGGAGCTACATCCCACCGTTAGAAACTGGACAGTGCCTTCTCTGCATAACACCGCACCACTACCGGACGTCATGAGGCAACATACGTCGATTTCACCACAAAGCTCCTTCGACCTCAGCACCGAGAATATGAACTACTCTGATGAAGACTGGCGTCTACAGAGCATGCTTATGCGACCTTTGCATGGGCAAACCGAGAACGAGCTACCACTGTTCCATACCGAATGAGGTCTGACTCGTGCATGCTGCAGTGAAAGAGGGGTTGGATACCGAGATCGATGTGCATAGATCTCTAAGACGAAAGATGATCGAAATCCTCCAGATGATGGTGGCGCTGGTGGAATTTCAGAGGGCCGGCAGTAGTGCATTACCTCTGCATGCGCGTTTCTATGGCTTCGCTTGATGGAGTAGATCCTGCAATGCAAGATGACCACGATGAGGACGTCCGAATGAGTAGAGCAGACTTACAATCTCATTGAAGTCTGCATCACGATGGATACCCGCACTTTATACCAGGATGCGATTGTATCATCATTGAATAGACAAGGCACCCATATTCGGAAGGGCGTTGAAGAGCTACTTCCGGTAGAAGTGATTTACTTTTGATCTTCTTTCTTCTTTCGTCAAGTCGAACCTGACTCTCCGCCTAAAGCACATTTGCTGTAGTAGCCTCATCGATCTGACCTCGTGTTATTTCTTGGTAGAAACGCTGGAGCCTGATGGCAGGGAAACCCTGGCCCATGGCTGACGTAGTGACAGTGTGGGCAGCGGGAATATTCAGCGCCGCCGGGTTATCGCTGCCATTCCATGCACATGCGCAGACCAATCTTACTGGATTCTGTGGACGCTCAGATCATTATCAACCCTGCGATCTTTGCGCTGGCAACTACCCTTATTCCCCATTCTCAAGAGGTGATATTTGTTTCGACTGTTTCACGATTAACCGTTATCTATGGATCCTCGAGATCTGGTTCTCAATTCGACCGCATCTGGAGCTGCAGAAACTTTATGTTGAGACAACCCCGGGATGACATTATATTCAGGGTGTTTTACTTTGTGATTGAGTACCATGTCCGAGATGTGCAGCGATTCTTCACACTAATGCACGATGCTCGTTCCCCGGACCACAACTCAGCTTTCCAGATCTGATCGATCATATAAACTCAGCTCGAGGCCGCCACGCTGTCGTAACGGTCCGAACCGGGCTGGAGCTAGTCAAGACATGACCCGGCGTGCGCAAAGGACATATGGGACCATCTATCCCCTATTGAGCGGCCGGACCATCTTCAGCACCATGCTAATGTCTTGAAAATCGGATCGCAAGGGACAACGAAATATCAGCCTAGTCCAGTGGACCCTTCCTCATGCCGCCCTCAGCATCGCTTGAGAGAAACAAGCTCGTGATGACCCGATCGTGGCCAGATCTACTCAGATCTAACGCACTCAAGAAATATCGATCGGCAAAAAGAACCATCGAAGAGAGTATTGGCCTTCAAGTCGTCGCTCTCACTCATTTCCCAGCCGTCCTTGTTATGACCTCAAGATCATGCAGGCAAAGTTCAACAAACAACCTCAACCCTCGCTTAGATCTAGATCCATCTATGGAGCGAAAGTCGATACGGTGGGCGTACGTTCCTAGGTCCAGTGCCTGTTAATGTCGGAATCAATCAACTCTCAGATAGCTACTGAATTCGGTCTAAGACAGCGATGTGCGTGTGTTGCTGCTTCAGCTTCGGCCTCCTGGTCCCGACCATGTTGACTATGGCTAATAGTTACATACCTGGATCTTGCGGGTGGAATATTTCGAATTGTCCATGAACGACCAGAACAGTGGCTTGGCCACAATTGTTCAATACGACCGGGTTCTGGAATAGCACGCCAGGTGCTTCAAATGAGAATTGTTCTGGACAGAATTAAATTCAACCTGGGAGGGAGCTCCAACAGTCGGCCGTTGACCAGGGGTGACCCTTGGTGACGATCGCTGCACGACCAACACGAGCATTTGGTCGAAAAGAGAGGTGGGATTCAATCCCGCAGCAGCATACAAATCGGGGTTATTATTTCTGCTTGTCCTTCTGACCTGGCTCGTATCTCCGAAAGCACCCTGCCATTGCGAGACACATGAAGGGCACTTTCTACATTTTGACGATATGTTGGACATGGTCTTGTTCATCGACCATCAGCATAGTTACAGCTGTTACTATGTCAGGTCCATGGGTACGCAGGTCTGAATTCATCGGCTCTTTGCGGCCTCGGGCACATCCCAGTGTCGCACTAAAGCAGTGCTTCTGTCAGAGTCTGGAATGAGACTACAAGACTTTTCTTTGCAAGTACGACCGTTATGGTGCCATCCTGTCATGCAGCTCTCCGCACATCCTGGACCTTGTCAGTTGTTCAAAACGTGCTTGACATATGTCAGGTAACGTATGACAAAACAACCTGGGATTCGTCAATTTCGGATTGGCCACAGGTCGGCCGACAGAAGGTCGACGTCAGGAAGTGCTCGCATCGTATCACAATCCGGTCGACTGCAAGGTGCTAATCGTGATGGCTCTTTCAACCTATCTTAGGAGGACCTTCGATGTACAATCTCTGCACTGTTTTTGGGGTGCGCCAATATTCTCCCACCAACCGATACATGCACTCTGCTCGGAAAAGACTACGATTCGCTCTCGAAGTCACCTTCTACAGCTTCGCTTACGGTTAGAGAATCTACTGACTGGCTCTGACGGCGACGGAGCGGAAGGCCGGCACCGGAGGTTCCGCCTAGCCAAAGTACCGTGGCGTATCCACTGTCTTGATGTTTCAGTCAACGTTCTCATCATGCGTTGCCACGGGTCGGCTACATGCTATGATCACAGGCAAGTCCAAGGCTGTGTTAACAGGAAGAGACGCAGTCGAATGATTATTACTATGCTCTGCTCTGGACCCACGATTTTTCAATAGGTATCCAGGCCAACAAGGTATGCTACATCAACGCGGCTACTGCCCGGGGAGAAAGTCCAATGCACAAAGAGCACGCAATGCCGTCTCTGAATAATATATCGCTGATCATTCGAAGACCTTGTGTCACTAGGGTTATTGACCCCGTCACCCCGAAATGACTCCGAACACCCCATGGAAGACAGCCAGCAGCTTGATGTCTTTAACACCTAACACGCACATAGACGGCACAGGCCTTAGGTAAGGCGCTACCCCGAAGTCGGATGTGGTTCCCAGGCATTGCCTGGTAGCTCTTACGATATCTATCTGCTCCTTGATAGATTCCCCGCCTTCGTGGTCGCACAGGCGATCTCCAGGAGAAAGACAAGAAATCCCCCGATGGACACCGACCAGCCCCAAATTCAAGGGAATCGGCAGATATGACAGTTTTGACAGCGGCTTTTGTACTACCTGTGCTACATATGCTGGACGTGCCCAGAACTCTGCCGCCCATATTGACTCAAAACCATCACATGGCACTGCTGCCGAATATATGCAAATCCTCGTGGATGACAAGACGGACACAGAAGCGAACTCAACAACATGAGTCTTCACATAGGACCAAGTGTCTGACATGTGTGGTGTTCATCTGGGGGAGTCTTGTTGCGAGACCGCCTTGCCGAAGCGTTGTACTGTAAGCCATTGTGCAGTGCCACTATGCCGCTCGAAACCATTTGTCGCGAGTAGTATTCAGCTGCTCTGATAGGTAAGTGCTTTTAGTTCCAGGCAGCAGAAGGAACACAGGAAATGGCTGGTGCTACTTCTACTCATGCGTGCCTGCCCGAAAAAATCATGTCAGACCTACCACCATTCCAGAGATCACCCACGAACAGCCGTGGGATGATCTGGTCTAGTATTGAGCAGGCAGGAGGTGAGAAGAGCGTCTTTCAGTAGACAAGGGCCGACTTCTGTGTGCCTAAACAACAACCAGAACTCAGCAACGTGTGCGGCCAAAGGTTCGTCGTCAGGGTCAGTCGTGGTGCTATGGTCTTCGAGTGGACCACCCCCATGCACTGGGCATATTACAAGCGAGTCTTCTCACTGATCAAATCACTTCAATGTGGTGTACGAGCGGCTCAGGACCTGCTCACCAGAAAAGGTAATATTCCGCTTGACGTACTCGTATGCCGCACACGGGTAACAGACCAGATCTGCAACGATGACAAGTAGACTAACACGGGTAAGTCGACGCCCAGAAGAGAAAGCAATCCATGGATGAACAACGGCCAATCGATCATGTGATATCATTGAACTGAAAATGTTTTTGGACGCCTTTTGCGGCCATCTAATCGTCTCCCACAATGCGACTTGCATACGGCCCATGGAAGAGTGCGACGCATACTGGTATAGTCCCAGATTACGCAGTTCGATCGTGCATGAAACATTTCCATCGCGAACCTCGTTTGGCATTGGCAGCCTGATTGCTGTTGACAGGGTGGCCAGGATAACAAACCAATGCGCCCATTGTTGATCATTGAAAAGACTCCCACCCTTCTGTTTCTTCACCGGTCGCTTATTTCTTTCCAGTCTTCTTCTCTTGCGTCTCCTTGAGCACCTTCTTGACAATCTTCTGCTCCTCAATCAGGAATGCTCGCACGATTCTGTCCTTGACGCAGTTGGCGCATCTTGAACCACCATATGCGCGCTGGACGGTCTTCTTCGGTCGGGAAGTCGTGGCATATTCTCTGGGTCGGAGAGCTGGGACCTATAGAAGCAAAGATCCGTTAGATTTTGTTGGGTTTCGTTTTCCGGCAGCGCCTTTTCCACGTGCAAAGTGAGACTTACACCTGGGAGTTTGATGCCGCAGTCACCGCATTTGGGAGCTGTTCCTCGCTTCTTGATGTGCAAAAGTCGGAGCTTGCCACCGGGAGTCTTGATGACACGAACGTTGTTCGAGGAGGTGTTGTAACTAGATTGAATTGAATGTTAGTACTAGTCCATTGTTCGTGTCTTTCGACCGTGTGCTGCTCAGTTGCGACGAGAGGAAGAACGTACGGGTTGCGTCGTCGGTATTGAAGTCTGACGCCTGCCATTGCGACGGTATTGGATGAATAGCAGGGTAGTTGGTGATGGTCGTGGGCTTGTTGAGATGTCGTTGTCTGGTCTCTCGAATCTCAAAATTTCGAGACTGTGGGAACGTGAAGTCTTGGCTTGGTATTTTCCCGTTACGGGCTAGTGCGGGCTGTCGAGCGGCTAGTTCAATCACGTGAGTGGGTCTCCGCAAAAGATTCTATCGCGGTGCTAGAGGCAACATTCTGCCATCTGCTCAGAGTGTGAAAAAAGATCGGTCCCGTCATCACATTTCTTCCTGGTGGAAGGACGGTCTGATATATCAAGACTGAACACTCTTGCTCTCCTGGCCGAAGCAGAGAGTAAGTGCGGGTTCAGTAAATGGTAAGACACTTCACAATACACCTTTGGAGTTGAACAGGCAATTCATCCTTTCTATCACAACAGACACCTCCAGCCACCTAACGACAGGATGGCTTCAATACCACCTCCTCCGCCGCCGGGATGGAGCGCTGGGCCACCACCACCTCCTCCTCCTGGTATGGCTCCTCCACCGCCGGGTTATCGCCCACCAGTCGATCCTCAGGCCGCAAAGTTTGCGCAAAAGAAGAAGGAATGGCTCCGGACGCAGCGCAACCGATTCGGCGAGAAACGAAAGGGTGGCTTCGTCGAGACACAAAAGGCTGACATGCCGCCCGAACATCTACGCAAGATTGTAAAAGATATTGGCGATGTCAGTCAGAAGAAATTCAGCAGTGACAAGCGCAGTTACCTCGGTGCGCTGAAGTACATGCCTCATGCTGTATTCAAACTCCTTGAAAACATGCCCATGCCGTGGGAGAGTGCCAGGGAAGTGAAAGTCCTGTATCACGTCAACGGATGTTTGACGTTGGTTAATGAGATCCCCAGAGTCATTGAGCCCGTGTTCCACGCGCAATGGGCGACTATGTGGGTGTGCATGAGAAGAGAGAAGAGCGACAGAAGACATTTCAAGCGAATGCGATTTCCTCCGTTTGACGACGAAGAGCCTCCTTTGTCCTGGTCAGAAAACATCGAGGACGTTGAACCTCTTGAGCCGATTCAGATGGAATTGGACGAGAATGAAGACGGTCCGGTCTACGAATGGTTCTATGAGCACCGACCCCTGCTTGATACGTCGCATGTTGGCGGACCGAGCTACAAGACCTGGAACCTGTCTTTGCCACAGATGGCGACACTGTACAGATTATCACATCAGCTGCTGAGCGATGTGGTCGACAAAAACTACTTCCACATGTTTGACCGAGCGAGCTTTTTCACGGCAAAGGCCTTGAACGTCGCCATCCCCGGTGGACCACGCTTTGAGCCTCTTTACAAGGATATCGACCCGAACGACGAAGATTTTGGCGAGTTCAACGCAATTGACCGTATCATTTTCCGAGCTCCAATCCGGACGGAGTACAGAGTGGCGTTCCCATACCTTTACAACTCTTTGCCACGAAGTGTGAAGATCTCATGGTATTCACACCCACAAGTCGTCTATGTTCGGTCCGAAGACCCTAACCTTCCTGCCTTTTACTTCGATCCAGCCATCAATCCTATTTCATCGAGGTCGGTCGCACCAAAGAACATCACTATCAGCCACGAGGACGAAATCTTCGGCGTCGGTAACAACGAGGATGACGAGTTCGAGCTGCCGGGCAATGTCGAGCCTTTCCTTGCCGATGAAGAATTGTATACTGCCGAGACATCATCTGCCATCGCCTTGTGGTGGGCTCCTTTCCCCTTCGACAGGAGGTCAGGCAAGATGGTTCGAGCTCAAGACGTGCCGCTGGTCAAGCAGTGGTACCTGGAGCATTGCCCGCCTGGTCAGCCAGTCAAAGTCAGAGTTTCTTACCAGAAGATGTTGAAGTCATTTGTTCTGAATGAGCTGCACAAGAAGAAACCTAAAGCTCAGAACAAGCAGGATCTTCTCAAGACCTTGAAGCAGACCAAGTTCTTCCAGCAGACCACTATCGACTGGGTTGAAGCAGGTCTACAGGTGTGCCGGCAAGGCTTCAACATGTTGAACCTTCTGATTCACCGCAAGAACTTGACGTATTTGCATTTGGACTACAATTTCAACCTCAAGCCTGTCAAGACCCTGACAACCAAGGAACGAAAGAAGTCCAGATTCGGAAACGCTTTCCACCTGATGCGTGAAATCCTGAGGTTGACGAAGCTCATTGTCGATGCCCAAGTCCAATACAGACTGGGAAATATTGATGCTTTCCAGTTGGCTGATGGCATACTCTACGCTTTCAACCATGTTGGACAGCTTACCGGTATGTACCGATACAAGTACAAGCTCATGCATCAGATTCGGTCATGCAAAGATCTCAAGCACTTGATCTACTACCGCTTCAATTCCGGTCCAGTTGGCAAAGGACCTGGCTGTGGTTTCTGGGCACCAGCCTGGCGAGTCTGGCTCTTCTTCATGAGAGGCATCATCCCGCTCCTTGAGCGATGGCTTGGAAATCTGCTTTCAAGACAGTTTGAGGGTCGTCATAGCAAGGGTGTTGCAAAGACAGTCACCAAGCAACGTGTCGAATCACATTTCGACCTGGAGCTACGTGCTTCCGTCATGGCCGACCTGATGGACATGATGCCTGAGGGTATTAGACAGAACAAGGTCAACACTGTGCTCCAGCATTTGTCTGAGGCATGGCGTTGCTGGAAGAGTAACATTCCCTGGAAGGTTCCTGGCTTACCAGCACCAATTGAAAACATTATCTTGCGATACGTCAAGAGCAAAGCCGACTGGTGGATCTCTGTAGCTCACTACAACCGTGAAAGAATCAGGAGAGGTGCTACTGTCGACAAGACTGTCGCAAAGAAGAACTTGGGCCGCCTGACCAGATTGTGGTTGAAGTCTGAGCAGGAGAGACAACACAATTATTTGAAGGATGGGCCTTATGTTTCATCGGAAGAGGCTGTGGCTATCTACACAACAACGGTACACTGGCTCGAGTCACGGAAGTTCTCACCAATCCCCTTCCCCAGTGTCTCATACAAGCACGATACGAAGATTCTCATCCTGGCTCTCGAAAGACTGCGAGAAGCATACTCTGTAAAGGGTAGACTGAACCAGAGTCAGCGTGAAGAACTTGCCTTGATTGAACAGGCATATGACTCACCTGGGACCACGCTTGCCAGGATTAAACGCTTTCTCTTGACACAACGAGCATTCAAAGAAGTGGGAATCGACATGAACGACAACTATAGCTCGATCAATCCGGTCTATGACGTGGAGCCTATCGAGAAGATCACCGATGCATATCTTGACCAGTACCTCTGGTATCAAGCAGATCAACGACACTTGTTCCCATCGTGGGTGAAGCCTTCAGACTCCGAGGTTCCTCCATTATTGGTCTACAAATGGGCCCAAGGTATCAACAATCTGACCAATGTTTGGGAGACTGCCGATGGTGAATGCAACGTCATGATCGAGACTCAGCTCTCGAAGGTCTATGAAAAGATCGATTTGACCTTGCTCAACCGCTTGCTCAGACTGATCATGGATCACAATTTGGCTGATTACATCACGTCCAAGAACAACGTGCAACTGAACTACAAGGACATGAACCATACCAACAGCTATGGCTTGATCAGAGGTCTACAGTTCTCTGGATTCGTTTTCCAATACTACGGTCTGGTCATCGATCTGCTCTTGCTTGGTCTACAACGAGCCAGTGAGCTTGCTGGTCCACCTCAGAGCCCGAACGACTTCCTGCAGTTCCGAGATCGAGAGACCGAGACGAGACATCCAATCCGCTTGTACACAAGATATATTGACAGAATCTGGGTGTTTTTCAGATTCACCGCTGAAGAATCAAAGGATCTGATCCAACGATTTTTGACTGAACAGCCGGACCCGAACTTCGAAAACGTTATTGGCTACAAGAACAAGAAATGCTGGCCTCGTGACTCTCGTATGCGCTTGATGAGACACGACGTCAACCTGGGTCGGGCTGTTTTCTGGGACTTGAAGAACAGACTGCCTCGCTCCATGACAACGATTGAGTGGGATGACACTTTCTCCAGTGTCTATTCGCGCGACAACCCGAACCTTTTGTTTTCGATGTGTGGATTCGAAGTTAGAATCCTGCCTAAGCTCCGCAATCAGAATGATGAGTTCCCAATCAAGGACAGTGTTTGGGCTCTTGCCAACAATGAGACCAAGGAACGTACTGCGTACGCATTTTTGCAGGTCACGGAAGAAGATATCGCAAAGTTCAACAACCGTATCAGGCAGATCCTCATGTCGTCGGGCTCGACTACTTTCACCAAAATCGCCAACAAGTGGAACACGACGCTGATTGCACTTTTCACCTACTACAGAGAGGCCGCTGTTTCGACAGTCAATTTGCTTGACACTATTGTCAAATGCGAGACCAAAATCCAGACTCGTGTCAAGATTGGTCTGAACTCGAAGATGCCTTCACGTTTCCCGCCTGCGGTATTCTACACGCCAAAAGAACTTGGTGGTTTGGGCATGATTTCAGGATCTCACATTCTTATTCCTACCAGCGACAAGAGATGGTCGAAACAGACCGACACTGGAGTCACACACTATCGTGCTGGAATGACTCATGACGAGGAGACCTTGATTCCCAACATCTTCCGTTACATTATACCATGGGAGGTTAGTATTCATCCCTTGTCCCCTACCTTACCGTTGCAGCTTTCTGACGGCTTTTATAGGCAGAATTCATTGACTCGCAACGAGTGTGGACGGAGTACTCCCAAAAGAGATTAGAGGCTAACCAGCAAAACCGTCGTCTTACACTCGAAGACCTTGAGGACAGCTGGGATCGAGGTCTTCCACGTATCAACACCCTCTTCCAGAAGGACAGAAGCACGCTCAGCTTCGACAAGGGATTCAGAGCCCGAACCGAGTTCAAGCAGTACTCGTTGATGAAGAGCAATCCGTTCTGGTGGACGAGTCCGAGACACGATGGAAAGTTGTGGAACTTGAACGCCTACCGAACAGATGTGATTCAAGCGCTTGGTGGTGTCGAAACCATCCTTGAACATACTTTGTTCAAAGCCACGGCATTCCCATCCTGGGAAGGTCTTTTCTGGGAGAGAGCTTCTGGTAAGTCGTTTGCCTTCGAGGTGGCCGCCGTCGCGATCCGTTACTGACTTTTTCCAGGTTTCGAGGAATCGATGAAATACAAGAAGCTTACCAACGCGCAGCGCTCCGGTCTCAACCAGATCCCTAACCGTCGTTTCACCTTGTGGTGGTCGCCAACGATCAACAGAGCTAGTAAGTCCAATGTCTCCGTCGCCCGTCAACGTTCCAATGCTGACCAATATCGTAGACGTTTATGTCGGTTTCCAGGTCCAACTTGACTTGACCGGCATCTTCTTGCACGGGAAGATACCGACTTTAAAGATAAGTCTCAGTATGTGCAGAATCCTCCCTCGATAACGATACATGCTGACGAATTGTAGTTCAAATTTTCCGCGCACATCTGTGGCAGAAGATCCATGAATCTGTGGTCATGGACTTGTGTCAAGTCTTCGACCAAGAGCTGGAGCAGCTCGGCATCGAGACTGTCCAGAAGGAGACGATCCATCCTAGAAAGTCGTACAAGATGAACAGTTCTTGTGCGGATATTCTGCTATTTGCCAGCCACAAGTGGAATGTCACTCGACCATCGTTGCTTTTCGACACTAAAGATCAGATCGAAGCCACCACGACGAACAAGTTCTGGGTAGACTGTCAGCTTCGCTACGGAGGTAAGTAACCTTGAAAAACTGTCTTACTGTTCTCTGAGCTTTACCTCTTTTCCCAATGTTTTCACCGGCACAGGTTTTTGAGACTAACGATCCTCAGATTACGATTCTCACGATATTGAACGATACGTCCGAGCGAAGTACCTTGACTACACTACCGACAGCATGAGTATCTATCCCTCGGCCACTGGCCTCATGGTTGGTATTGATCTTGCATATAACCTGTACTCGGCGTACGGTCAATACTTCCCAGGTCTGAAGGCCTTGGTTCAACAGGCGATGGCCAAGATCATGAAAGCGAATCCGGCGCTGTACGTGCTTCGCGAGCGTATCAGGAAAGGTCTCCAACTGTATGCTTCCGAAAGCACTCAGGAGTTCCTGAACTCCCAGAACTACTCGGAGTTGTTCAGCAATCAGACTCAGTTGTTCATCGACGATACCAACGTGTACCGTGTCACCATTCACAAGACCTTCGAGGGCAACTTGACGACCAAGCCGATCAATGGAGCAGTGTTCGTGTTCAACCCCAGAACCGGACAGCTTTTCCTGAAGATCATCCACACCAGTGTATGGGCCGGTCAGAAACGTCTTGGTCAACTGGCCAAATGGAAGACCGCCGAAGAAGTTGCCGCACTTATCAGATCTCTACCCGTGGAAGAGCAGCCCAAACAACTGATCGTCACCCGAAAAGGTCTGCTGGATCCGCTTGAAGTCCATCTACTCGACTTCCCGAATATCTCTATTCGTGCGTCAGAGCTGCAACTACCTTTCCAGGCGGCGATGAAGGTCGAAAAACTGGCAGACATGATTCTGCAGGCAAAGGAGCCGCAGATGGTGTTGTTCAACTTGTACGATGAGTGGTTGAAGACTATTTCGTCCTACACAGCGTTCTCACGACTGATCCTCATCCTTCGTGCCCTGCACGTCAATACTGATAAGACGAAGCTGCTGCTGCGTCCCGACAAGTCGGTTATCACCCAGGCACATCACATCTGGCCTACACTGTCGGACGAAGACTGGATCAAGGTTGAGGTGCAACTTCGAGATCTGATTTTGAACGATTATGGAAAGAAGAACAACGTCAACGTTCAGTCCCTTACCAGCTCCGAGGTCAGAGTAAGTAGCCCTCTTTCCGAAAGGCTGTGCCATTGAAGCACGAGTCTTTGGAGTTCCCCCCGGTATCATCGATAACGCTTACTGACGATTGCCAATAGGACGTAATATTGGGAATGGAGGTCTCCGCGCCCTCAATGCAACGTCAACAAGCTGCAGAAATCGAGAAGCAGCAACAAGAACAACAGCAATTGACCGCAGTGACCACCAAGACTCAGAATGTCCGTGGTGAGGAGATTATTGTGACGACCACTTCTCAATATGAGCAACAGTCGTTCGCATCCAAGACTGAATGGCGAACTCGAGCCATTGCTACCTCTAACCTTCGGACTCGCGCCAACAACATCTATATCTCAAGTGATGATATTCATGAATCGGAGGATGCGTACACCTATATTCTACCGAAGAATATCTTGAAGAAGTTCATCACGGTCGGAGATCTGCGCGTGCAAGTGGCAGGATATCTCTATGGCTCCTCGCCACCAGACAATGACCAGGTCAAGGAGATCAAGACAATCGTCATGATGCCCCAAGTTGGCAGCACCCGGGAGGTGCAACTTCCCCATCAACTTCCTCAACACGAATACCTGAAAAACATGGAGCCACTGGGTATCATCCACACAGCCTCCGGCAATGAGACGTCATACATGACTGCCGCGGACGTAACGCAGCACGCTCGGCTGATGGCACAGCACTCCTCATGGGACAAGAAGACAGTCACACTCACCGTGTCCTTTACGCCTGGCTCGGTGTCCCTCTCAGCCTGGTCACTCACACCCGCCGGCTACACGTGGGGCGCGAACAACAAGGACACGCAGTCGGATAGTCCAGCTGGATTCTCGACGTCCTTCGGCGAGAAGGTGCAGCTGTTGCTCTCGGACAAGATTCGTGGCTACTTCCTGGTGCCGGAGACGGAGACGTGGAACTACAGCTTTATGGGCGCCAGTTTCTCGGCGGTCGAGAAGAGGCCGGTCTATGTCAAGATTGATACTCCTCGACGGTTCTATGATGATAAGCATCGACCTATTCATTTCAGCAGTTTCAATGAGTTGGAGAATATTTGGGCAGATAGGGATGATGTCTTTGCTTGAGCGGGCAAGGCTTTGGCTGTGACGACCGCCCAGGGCTCCAATGTAGTTTACAAATGCCTGATGAAAATGGCATGCCGATGACGGAGCGCTTACTTGTATGTTAAACGGCGAGTACATCTATCTCGTAACCTGGAATCCCAGGAAGATTGTTGACAGTGGCGACTCGGGCTTCATCTAGTATCGCTATTCCACTGGACTTGACCACCTCCCGCCTACTAAGCAGTCAATAACCGGACACTGTATATGCAGGATTCCATAGAGAAATTGAGCACTTGTACCCATTTGACCCTGACGGGCTTCCCAGCTCAGACTGTGCCATTTTCTGGGAATCAGCTTCTCGGCGGGTCATTAATCATTTTTGTATCCGCGACCCTGATCCAGAGCTTCTAACGGCTCGTCGGCCTGAGCCATGCCTTGAGATCTTCTCTTTTGTCTTTATCCCACTGTCTCAACTTCTAAGCTTTGAGATTCGGCCTCATTGAGCCGATAGTCCTTCTTGGTATTCCAAATCCTCCATTCTCCTGCATTGACAGGCTCATACAACTTCTGCTCCGCGTTGCTAAGTACAATCGGATCAATGATTGTCTCCGGATCAGGATGTACAAAGAATGGAATGCTAAACCTTGCTGGCAGCATATCTCCCACGTATTTATCCAGCGATGGCCCGACAACGCGATGCTTCGTCGACTTTACTCGCCCGTTCGTATACCGCGTCAACAACTCCGCCATATTTACCAGCACAGTCCCGGGGACTGGCGGCGCAGCCACAAAGTTGCCGTCGTGATGAGGGTCAATTTCCAAGCCGCCAACGCCGTCCTGGAACAACAATGTGCAAAGTCCAAAGTCGGTATGCGGCATGATACGAGCGTGGCCTTGCTCTTCGATTATGCGCCGCTCGAGTGGCGGATAGTGAACCAGGCGCATTTGTGGGTCGGCATGTTCAGTAATATGTGTGAAGAAGTCGTCGCCCAGACCCAAAACCATGGCGAGACATTTCAGCACGTCCATGGACAGACTTAGACACTGGCCATAGAAGGCGTCTAGCTTGGTCCTGAAACCAGGTAGGCGCATCTCGTCAGGGCACAAGGCGTTCGTGAACCGCCGGTGCTCGTAGCATTCTTTGTGGTCGTTGATGCCCTCAGCGCCGTCAGCCGTGTAGCCTTGGTTGACGCGCGCTTCGCTGAGTTTGTAGTTCAATTTCTCCGAAAGGGGGAGGTCGAAGAAGGTTTTGGCCTGCCACTAGGATCAGACTTTAACGCACAGTGTTTCAAGAAATTACGGTGTGGTAGTGTTCATGTGGGTAGTGCGTGACAAGGCTGAAATGGATAGGGGGTCCGCTGATAAAGCATAACTCCGGGGTGCGTAGGGGAGACTTACCAGAGCGAAAACCTCATCAACTCGGGACTGTGGAATGCCGTAGTCTTTCAGGTAGATAAAACCTACAGTCGAGAACGCGTCATAGACTTGTTGGGCAACTTGTTGCTGGTCGGCTCGGTTCCCAGTTAGGAACTTCTCGAAGGAGACAATTGGTATTGCGTCCGTCATGATAGGCGATCTGGTGCTTTGCGGAACCCTGCAGAGGATGAGGAAGCGTGGAGAGTTGCAAGATCAAGCAACTATCGACAAGCTGTTAGACACACAAAACACTGTCTCGATGCCGTGGAATGGACAAGCCCATGGGATATATTATATGAGGTGTATTGTTTGAGGTTTGGGGAAGGCCACCTTCATGTACGCTCCGGTCTTCGAAGGTCCGTTCGGTCCAGCGCATGATCCGCCCGCAAGGTTGGGGTGAGTGTCGAAAGATGGGGGAATGATACTTAACAAATCCTGCCAGCTACGCAATGGAATACGGAAGCACGAGGAGCGGATGAAGCGAAGAAGGGAAATGCAAGTCAAGAGACACGATGCTGATAACGAAGTCTGAGCGGGGTTTTCCCCAAGCAGCACATGATACCAGCCATTACGGGGTTGTCCATTGCATGCAACAGAACCGGTCAACAACCAATCACAGCTGCTCGCAAGCAGATCTCTACCGTTTCCGGTAAACGGGAAGAGATGTAACCTGTACCAGTATCAACTCCTTCAAGATAACGAACATCGCCAGCGGTACGTGTAGGAATGTATTTCTGCGAGACAAGTGAGGTCGGAGGAAAGCGCGGGCTGGCTCATGCCACTTGCATGTTTCGCGATCTGGAGGCTGTGATTCGTCATGACCGCGGATTGTCAAGCGTGAATGCTGTGCATACGAAAAGTCGGTTCCTGGTCGGTGTTAGTCCGACTGATTGCTGATCAATCACATGGTTGCCTGAGCTGGGAACCTTGGAATCAAGCGTGAAGACGATACCATATCGACGATCCACCAATACTCTTGTTAATGCACAAGGATCATTCTTCCATATTAGGAAGTCGAGTGTCGGAATTCCGCCACGTACGCCGCCCTTGTATTGACAAGGTGCGGATCTTGGCGCAAGAGGTGCGCGCCATCGCGACGGTATCGGTGAGGATGGGGTATGTTATCACGAATTGATAGGACCTCTGTACTTACTCGTCCTCTGTAGTGTGTGGAAGATAAGGGGTGTACCACCCCCAGCAGCACAAGACGTGGTCTTCTCCCAATGCTTGATGCATGTGAGCCTGTTAATGCGTGCATATCATCTTTTGTTGCAATCCCTAGTCCTTCTTGACCTTGTAGTTGCACTTAAAAAAACTCCTCGAGCAATCATGGCGAACTCGCAGCACCCCAGGAAATACCTGTCGCGATGCGTGCCAAAGTCGCAAACGCTTCTCCTTACGGCAATCATCGCTGTTTCAGTGGTGGACTCGGTACTCCTCGGCTACGACAGTAGTCTAATGGGAAGCCTGAACGTAATGCCAACATACACCAACTACTTTTCCTTGACCACGGCAACCAAGTCACTGAATACGGCAATTTCTTATGTTGGCGGATCGTGCTCGGCCCTTGTTGCTGGCTTTGTCGTCGACTGGATGGGGCGAAGGAAAAGCATTTACCTGTCTGCTGGCTTGACATTGATTGGCGCCATTATTCAAGCAGCCGCTCAGAATATCGGGATGTTCATCGCTGGTCGGTTCATAGTTGGTGAGCACCACCCGAACCCTTCATCAAAGACTTGACATACTGAATGCTATCAGGATTCGGCCTCGGATTTGCGCAGACGGCATGTCCGACATACGTGGCAGAGACTGCTTCCTTCAAACACAGACCTCTCGCTCTAGGTCTCTATTATGCATGCTGGGGTGTTGGTACCCTGATAGCTTCGGGGGTTTGCTATTCAGTAAGAACCACCTATATATAGTGACCCGAATTGACAATGTATAGACCCAGCACTACTCCACAACTTGGGCGTGGAGGACACCTAGCTTGGTTCAGATCGTGCCGAGCATCCTTTGCTTCGTTGTCTTGATCTTCCTCCCCGAGTCTCCTCGATGGCTCATAGATCAAGATCGCCATGACGAAGCACTCGAGGTGCTTGCTGCGGTCAACGCCCACGGAGATAAAAACGACCCGGTCGTTCTCGTCCAGTATCGAGAGATTAGCGACACCATTGCATTCGAAAAGAGTCGACAGTTGTCATTCCTTCAGTCCTTCACGACCGAAGGAAACCGCAGACGACTGCTTATTACCGCGACTTTCTCAATAATTGTGATGCTGCCAGGCACCAACATCATCACCTTCTACTTCGGTACCATGTTGTCTCAAGCAGGTATCGAGAATCCGACCACCCAACTGGAGATCAACATTATCCTCACCTCATGGACTTTGGTTGTTTCACTGCTGGGCGCCTGGTTTGCTGACTCGGTTGGTCGAAAGACCCTTTGTGCCATTAGTCTGGCAGGACAAATTATAACATTCTACATTCTTGCTGGTCTGACGGCAGTATACGGCAGCTCGACAGACAAGTCGGGTATTTATGGTACCATTGCCATAATATTCCTTTACAATGCGGCGTACGCTTACGGTGTGACTCCACTTACTGTCTTGTACCCGCCTGAAGTACTGTCTTACGAGGTCAGAGGTATGTTGACTTCGCTCGACGTAGTTATGTCCCATACTAATCATCTTACAGGCAGTGGCATGGGTCTATACACCTTTACCACGAAGCTGTCAGGTTTGCTGGTCACAATGGCGTTCCCGTTTGCTCTTGACGCCATTGGTTGGAAGACTTATATCATCAATGCAAGCGCGGACATTCTGATGCTCGTCGGAGTACTGTGGTATTGGGTCGAAACTAGAGGCTTGACGCTGGAGGAAGTGGACAAGATTTTCGATGGGATAAA
The DNA here is from genome assembly GCA_035928005.1 of Exophiala sp. CCFEE 6388. NCBI lineage: Eukaryota > Fungi > Ascomycota > Eurotiomycetes > Chaetothyriales > Herpotrichiellaceae > Exophiala > Exophiala sp. CCFEE 6388. The sequence continues at coordinate 108,686 of JAVRRU010000009.1, forward strand.
ACACTCAGACGTTCCTGACTTAAAGTTAGTCACAAACGGAGAAGTCGAGATTGGGTCGGAACTGTTGAAGAGCAAGATAAACATCATGACGGCCCAGGAGTTGGTGACAACGGAAAAGTAGGGTGATAGTTGACGGCCGCATTACATACGAGCCTGGATCAGGGCGAATGTAGCACCGCAGGACGAGAGTGAAACTGGGGATTCTACAAAGCAAAACAGTGAATCAACGAAGACCACGACAAGAGAGACCTCAACGAGACCAGAAACGTTGTCTGTGGACAGTCCAAAACTCTGGGTCCTCGCTGCTGAGGCAGGAACACTGGGCAAACCAGACCTTCCAAAAGAAGACCCTGGAAATTACACCAAGGCTAACTGGGCTCTCGACGCGGTTACCTTAACAATCCTGAATAAGGAGAGAGGTCCAGATTCACAGGAAACATACCACGATCTTATATTGCCAAGCGACGTGGAAAGCGCAGTGTCCCTATCGAGACAGCTCGGACTGAACAAATACAACGAACTGAAAGGAAAAGCAAGTCGATATCGACGAGGCGACCTCCACGGCTGGCTGACTGAGTGAGCCGACCTGCGCGAGGAGCGTGCCTTGACGGCAAAACCAGTGGCAATACTAATGGAGCTGATGACCTTTCCTATTTCAAAGATTAATACTTCAATGTCGTGATCGAGGCCCCCAGGTTGACAAGACAGAACGATATCTATAGAAGCTGAAGATTCTATCGAACCTGATAAGCTACTAAATGCTTGAGTACAATCATACCTTCCCTGATTACTGCCCATCTGATGGTGCTTAGATGTCTCACCATACACGTGAGCAGGCCGTGTGGTCTGTGGTTCCCAGCCGCTGACCAGATATCCTTGGCAAAGGTGTCACTAGCAGGGTCAAGTCTCGATAAAGCGCTGATAAGAGCCTTCATGTCAGTCTCTGAGTCCCAAACGTCGTCCTCGTCGTCCAGGCCGCGATCTGGGGGCATCGGGGCATGAAGTGACTTTTGCAGCCCGTCTATGCGGCTTTCGATGGCACTGCTCTGGATTGCCCAGCATGTGAGAGTGGCGAGGTAAAGGCACCAGGGGAAATGAATCATGTCATCGACATTCCAGTTGTCGAGCTTGCGGACGCCATCGCGGATGAGTCGAGCTGCATGCCACCCTGCTCGACCAACACTTTTCCCTTCGTCCCTGGTAATGAATTCGTTGAGTCTCGCTCGTGACCGTTGGCGATCCAGATCGCTAACTGGTCGACCCGTGATGTGTTTTGCGCCGGCATGGATCTGTAAATCGGCTGTTTCGACTTCTAAGATCAGCTGCGCGGTATGATAGACGGCTGAGTTGGCAACAGCGTAGCGTTGAAATTTGGCATACTGAGCAGAATCGTTTGACAGGGATGACAGCACATCTTTGGTGTACCGATCAAAGTCTGTCTTCCACTTGGTATAGCATGCGCTAATGGTGGTCTGCCATCTGACTCCATTGGAAGGAGTATCTCGATTTAAAGCGGTCTGATCACGACGCCTAAAATCCCATGACAGAGACATGAGCCCGTGAAAGATCAGAACCCGGGACAGAGCATTCAGATGCAAGGGCGCTGACGAGACGCATGAATCTGTGTACATTTGCAGAACATTGAGATACTGCTGTGGTGCGGGCGAGGCTCGAGTCAATCGAAGCCATTCCTCGGCAGTTGTGGCCTCCCAGATGGCTGTATCCCAGGGAAGGGTTACTTTAAGTTCTGACGCATTGAGACAGAGAATTTGTGCGAATAAGATGGCATGCTGTGTATCCCACATGAAAGAGATCATTGCAAGTCTGTTGAGGTAAGTAATACGGTCAATGAATCTGAAGATAAGTTTTCTACCTTCGTTTTTCCTCTGCTTCAATGGCCATATGCCAATACTCGTCCAACGATTGGTTTGATTCGTCCCAAGCTGGGATATTCGCGTTGTGGCAGTCGCTTCGACGGAGAAGACTGCCCACGTCAGTTTAAGAACGCCATTGGAGTGAGGTTCTTCTGCTTACTTGATCTGAAGCCCATGATAGATATTTGACATATCGTGCTGGCTCTCGCCTGCACGGCTCTTACCGAAGCATTCGACTAGCATGATAGTCTGTAACATCCAAAGTTTTGGCCTTGGACCGAAATCTTTACTCCCGTGAATAAGTGGCCTCATGACATCGTGTATGCAAACTGCAAGTAGATGTGCGTCCTTGTCGCCGTACGTTGCTCCTAGGAGAATAATGGACATCAGAAGTAGCGGATGCACCATCGAGCTTTCGAACGTCGCGCCATGAATTAATGGGTACGTGGAGTTAAAGCGTTCGAAAAATAAGTCGCTGCATTGTTGTAGCGATAACAGTGACAGTAACGGATCACTCGAAGTAATCTCTGACTTGTCCGGTCTTACTGGCCGAGCTTGAGAAATTAATTGCATAAGTCCATCGCGAGCCTCGTTAGTGATGACGGGCGCCTTCGTGGTAGATCTTCGTATACATGCATCTGGTGGCGGGAGGTCGTGAGAGAAGTGAGCTGGAGTATCGGCGATGTTGGTGGGTTGCCGACTTGGTGAGAAGTACAGGTGAGGGCTGTCACGCCCGATCATACCAAGTTCGCTTGTGGCCCCTTGCCTTGATGGAGAAGACAGATAGTTAGGCATGCCATCCACTTGAAACCCATCCTGTGTGGCGCCATTTGTAAATTCTGCTTGGGAGGTCGTGCCTGATAACGGCTGCGGGTCATTGATATGGGCTTCGGCGGTTGTGGTTACTAACGGCTGCGAGAGGCCTGTGTGAGCTTGGGAAGCCGTGCCTAGCAACGGCTGCGGGTGATTGGTGTCGACGTTGGGGATGCCGTTGCCAAAGAGCCAGCTGTAGTATTGCATTGTCGGAAGCGAAGTGCTGAAAGACATTGCTGAGACCATTAGTACTTTTCTTTCCAACATATGCGTTGTACCCACTGGTGTCAGGAAAGGAAATATCATTATGGGGAAGATCACACGGAGCTTCAATTAGTCCTTGAAATGCCTGATTAGACCAGTTCGAGTCAGATAGAAAGTCCAGGTCAGTGCCTTCCGGTTGAGACACGAATCCCATATCAATTGATTGCCAAGGGTCTTGCAGGTACGTGACGTCGACTTCGACTCCTTGCTCATTGTTCATCTGGTCAGATCCCGCGGTTGAATTTGAGGCAGATGGAGTCGGTAGAGGATAGCTAAAGCCATTTGCAGGTATGTCATCTTGCCTCCCAGCTACCCTATCGGAGCTCAGAGTATCGGCACTGATTCTGTGAGGACGCCTCGAATTAATGATCCTGCCATCAGTGTCTTTCCACAGCCGCTTTCTTGTGGCCAGGTGTCCGAGACCCTCCCCGCCAGCTTCGGCGTCCTTTTGTCGATGACGCTGCTCGTGTCGTTCTTATGGCAGAGTTAGCATTTCGCAATCCTGCGAGCCTGTATCCAAAAAAAACAGTGGCATTGTCTAAGCGTTGTAGCTTCAGGTTCAAGTAGATATCGTTCCTCGTTGTTGAACGGTACTTTCACTTGTGAAGTTATGGCGGTCGACCTTGAGATTGGGTAGGTCCTCAGCTCCAACAGCCTATATACTGCTTTATCGTGGAGGTACCAACCACCTCCAGCCTGCTAGAGATATCCAACTCCTGACTTCGAGGCGCTCTCTGTCGACAATGCCACCATTTCACGGAACAGACTCGCACTGCTAGGTCCACGTACCTAAAAGATCACGACGCCTGAAATGAGCAGCACATCGAGGACAAGTAAAGTCGGCGTCTTTGTGGTTGAGTTCGTGCCGATGCAAGTGCTCACGCCTTGCAAATGACTTGTGACAGCCTTGTTCCTTGCAGACAAATGGCTTCGTCGTAGCATCTGACGGAGTTGCTGTACCATTTTCCACCGACAAAGCCATCCTTGGGTTTGTTGGCGTGCCTGTTGAGGCGGAAGTGGGAGTAAGCCGGGATGCACACCATGTTATCTCCAGAACGTGGGTGTGGTTTGCGAGGGGCGGCTAGAGCCAGCTGCTGGCGATGTCGTGATTGCTGGGGTCCACTGTGCCTTTGGAGCCATTGCCAAAAGTCGACAGGTTCGCTCCACTTGCAGGTTAGCTTTGGGTTCTTATCTTGAGCCATCATCTCCTTATCTCCAGGGACATCCTGCACCAGCCGTCGTGCTTACTGTATCAGGATTGCTTGGCTTATCGCCCGCTTATCCGAAGGTAGATACTGTACGTACCTTACTTATCTCTTAGCATACCATTTCAGACTTCGAATTCTGCGCTTAAAATCCTGTCTGACTACCTAGCAGCTTCGATATGGGCTTGAATTACAGCCTAGACTCGTACCCTAGGGCGGCTTGGACGCTGGATACAATGGTCTCCTCTTCTCCCAATGCAAGAGAACGACATAAGTGAAGATTCCCAGTTTGGCTATCCTGTATCCCCGTCCACGCAGGTACCACACGCTTCAGGTACCTCATAAACTTTGCCAAGCCTACCGCATACTCGACATTGCCTTCGAGATCAACGACTTTCTCAGGCCACGCGATGCCTGCCCCATAAAGACCACTAAGCGCAGCACCGTTTTCATCCTCGAAGCCCGCTGTCGCCGAAATATGCTTCAATTGTTGCAAGGTGGCGCCATTGACTGTCAATGTTGGAAGCGGATTTCGTATAAATCCGATGGCTTGGATGACGTGGGTACAAGCTGGCAGATGAGCCGAATACTCAGCACGCTCGCCTCCCACGGTAGTCCTTATCTTTTGGAGGTATCTGGAAATGGATGACTTGGGCAGCTTGTGCTCCTCGAGATTCGCCCTGGCCCAAGTGGCTACATCGCCCTTGAGGCCGGTGTTGTCGCGGATGATGGTTCCATTCCGCTCCTCAGCGTAACGTAGCGGGTGTCGTGAGAACCATTTGATGCACAGGTTGGGATGAGTGGTACTGGCCAGGTTGCAAAGGTTCATAAGCACCAGTATGGCACTGTGAGAGGCCCCAATGACGGCAACTGTTGCGTGAGTACCAGATGACAGTATCTTGGACAAAAGAGTCGGGTTTAGCCCGTCGTCCAGGGCAATGTCTTGCAGAAGTGTCGTTAGGAGGGGCTGAGTGGCAGGGATCGAGCCTGTGCATAGTACCAGGAGCTCAGCTGATGCTGTGATATGACTTGGTGAGTTCCCATCCCTCGCATCTACCCTAACAATCCAGCGCCCATCCTGTCCAGTGTCAGTCACTTTCTTCCGCGCGGCTGGCATGCTATCAAATCTACCTTTGACAAAGTTGCGTCAGTAACACAGCCTACTTGCGCGGTAACCTCGTCCAGCTTCGCAAGTCTTTTTGAGAGCATGAGACACATATCTGCAGCTTCTGCGATATGACATGTCTTTTCTTGGTCCAAATGCTTGAGTTGGCTGATAGCGTTTGGCTCTGGAGTCGTTTTGGAGATGGTGCGAAATATCGAAACCCCGTTGGCATATGCCACAAAAAGTTTGGCCTTTGTGTTGCTGAAAGGTGCTGGTTAGATGCGTATGCCTGTCACGATGGCTGGGACACGGTACCTTGGCACCTGCCTGTAGCACTTGTTCAACCGTCCACCTTCGAAATCGTCGTCCACCCACAGTAAAGGGGCCTTATGTTGCTCAAGCAAGTTGCCGACTACGGCGATACCCGCAGGTCCGGCTCCAACGACCACAGCCTTATACTTCATCTTGCATTTCGAGAGGGAATCTTAGAAAAGAAGGTCAATTGGCCCTAGCAAAAGAAGGTGTAATGGTAAGATATCGAGCAGGTGCTATAGGCGGATGATCTGATATGGTCTCACGGTGTCATTACTTCTCCTGAAAAGGATCAATAAACGCACGGGTTGATCTGAGTTCTGAGCCGAATAGCATTGGGTACAGCTATAGGTATCTTTGTGCATATTTTTGTACTTTTTGATTCTAGACCGCCCACTACCCAACAGAGAAAGTTTGCTGGTTCCTCCTGTATCCGTAAGACGTTCAGATAGGCCAATTAGACCACCTGTGTATCAACGCACGTAACATGTGCCAGTGACCTCCGATGTTTCTAGACGTAAGCTGGACTGCAATATCCGTATCTATGTCTGTTGCGACGGGCCTAGGTGGGAGCAGATGGAGCACGTTCGTCGTTAGGGGATAGGGACTGCCCGAGGCACCACGCTGCTGGCAAGCAAGCGCATCAGTGCCTATGGCAGGCGATGAATGTCGTGCCGCAGGCCTTGGATTGCGACATCGAAATAATTTTCGAAAGTGGGCGGAAATCAAACCACATCAAATTTCGGAAGCAGATACACCAATGAGAGTCCCTCGGAGGCTGACGTGATTGCACCCAAGAGAAGTCCAACATCCTAATGTATGTATCTATCCCACTCTATCTATGCCACTGACACTCAACTTGCACGATTAGCTTAGGGTCGGTTCCAGATTGAGATAGCTGTCCCACACGAGACTTGGAGCGGTACAATCGAACCATGGTATCTCGAGACTTAGAATCACGCAATGCACGTACTCAAGCGGAATATATGTTCGACTTGGTCCTTCGTCCCGTGCAATATGGGACGGTGAACTCTGTCCATGCGTTTTATGTTGTCTTTTTAATTGAGAGGGATTTCAACCTTGGTCTCTAATCAGTTCAACAGCTCCAACATGGAGAAAACCCAGCCGATACCTAGCACTGCTGCTGAGGGTCGGTTCTTCGGCGAGGATGGCAGTATTCAGATTGACTACGCCGCCGAGCAGAAGCTTGTGCGAAAGCTGGATGTAAGTCCTCGCGACACGGCACAGGCTCTCAAGGGTATCAAGAAGACAAGGCTCACATAAGATATAGCTTCATATCATGCCGTTGATCATGCTGCTGTACCTTTTCAGCTTCCTTGATCGGTATGTTCGAATCTTGTCATGTCTGGCGACGATCTTCCTTTCCTCTGACAACCCGAAGGGTGAACATAGGCAATGCAAGACTCTACGGACTCGAAAAGGACCTTGGCCTGCACGGCAACCAATACCAAATCCTGGTCTCGGTTCTCTTTGTCACATATATCAGCTGTGAACTTCCTTCGAACCTTCTTGTCAAAAGATTCGGACCTTCAAGATGGATATCGTTCATTGCTCTGTCTTGGGGTCTGGTCGCGACCTTCAGCGGATTCTCACAGAGCTTCGGTGGCATGCTCGTCTGTCGTCTGCTTCTGGGTGCGTTTGAGGGTGGTATGTTCCCTGGCATAGTGGTCTACTTGACATTCTTCTACACCAAGCGCGAGCTGGCGCTTCGCATCGGGTACTTGTTTACATGCTCCGCGATTGCTGGAGCATGTGGCGGGCTTCTAGCATATGCTATTGGCTATATGGACGGTAAGTTACCGCACCTGCTTTGACAATCATATGCTGATCGATCCTAAGGCATCGCTGGTCACAGGGGCTGGAGGTGGATCCTGTGGCTAGAAGGTATGCCAACGGTACTTTTGGCCTTTGCTTTTTTCTTCTTCATGGCAGATCAGCCATCGACCGCCAAATATTTGAGCACTGAAGAAAGGGCCTTAGTGTTGGCTCGTCTCACCCGTCAAACCGGAATGACAGCATCAGCTCAAGAACTTCACTCGAAGGACGTCAAAAAGGGTCTCCTTGATTGGAAGGTCTGGACCTTCTGCTTCGCTCAATTTGGCGTCGACACCATGCTTTACGGCTTCAGCACCTTCTTACCAACCATCATCAAGGGCATCATGCCACACGCCACGAGCGCCATCGTACAGGTTCTCACGATTCCCGTCTACTCTCTCGGCGCCATCACATACCTTATCGTGGGTTTCATATCTGACCACCAACAGCGACGTGGACTCTACTGCGTGCTCTTTGGTTCTGTGTCGATTGTCGGTTACATTATGCTCATCTCAAATGGTGGCAGCGCTGTGCACTATGCAGGATGCTTCTTGGTGGCCTGTGGAATGTATTGTGTCATCGGGCTTCCACTCGCCTGGCTGCCTTCGCACACCCCACGATATGGCAAGCGTACAACCAGCATAGCACTTCAGGCCATGATTGGCAACAGCGCAGGTATCATGTCCAGCTTTGTAAGTCGTTCCTGATACATCTCCGTCACCTTCAGATTTTCCTAATATCCGGTACAGCTCTATCCTAGCACTGAGGCTCCACGTTATGTCAAAGGCCATGCTATTACCATCGCCATGGTGGCGTTTGGAGTACTCAGCTTTGGCTTCATGTGGGGGTATTACTCTTTCACCAACAATAGAAGGGCAGAAGGTAAGGAGGACCATAAAGTCGCCGGTTTGTCGGACGAGGAGATTGAGGAACTAGGAGATGACAGTCCAAGGTTCAGATATGTGATCTAGGAAAGTTTGGGAAGACCGTGAAACACAGACAGGCTAGCGTTGCAAATGACAGGAGATCAACCAAGGAAGTTGTTAGAACTTTGGGGGGTGTCATGAAGACTATGGAGACGCTGTTTGAGCACTATAGACCTTTGTTGATAGCGTCGAAATGATCATGACAGGTAGCAGTCACGAATCCAGCCAGACTTCGCTCCAAATAAATTCTAGTTAAAGTGCACCTGGGTTTATATAGTCTTGTGCGCCGAGCTGACGTTAATTCGAGACACAATACAAGAACAATGATTTCCTTAGTCGTTTCGTTATCATTGTGAATTCTGTAAACGTTCCTTTGATGATGTGCTCTTCTTCACTGTGAGCACAACGTCAAACTCTCTTGGCTTCACAAACCACTTGGTATGCAAGTCCCACTCCTCGTCGCTACATGCCTTGATCTGATTATCTCGTAAGTATCCCAGCGTCAAGCAAAGACAGATGAAAACTGGTAACAAGCTCTGAGAACCAGCAAGGGTTGGGGTCTTACCTGAAATCGTCTCAGGAAGCTCGGAATGAGCTTGTACATCTCCAAATAGGCAATGTGCTTGCCCAGACATGTCCTTGAACCACCCCCAAATTGGAACATGACTTCGTTCATTTTCCTCAAATCGGCGGCATTGACCAGCCATCGCTCGGGTCTCCAGGTATCTATGTCCTCGCCGAAGACGTCCCGCCGACGATGCATGACCCAGGGGTTACAGCCTACTACCGTCCCACCTGGAATAAACTGATCACAAATCTCCATTCCCTGGGGCGGAACAAGCCTCTCCAGGATCATGCCGATGGCTGGGTGCATGCGGAATGTTTCTTGGATGCAAGCATGTAGATATGGCAACTTCTGTGCGTCGCTCCAAGTTATTATACCTTCTGCGTCCGAAATCAAGCCAGTAATGATGGCATCGTCAATTTCCTGATTGAGCTTCTGGTAGCATCTGGGGTTCCTGAGGAGGAAGTAGAAGACTCCTGCGAGGCTGATGGCTGTTGTATCAGATCCGGCAAGGGCGATTGACGTCGTCATTGTGAGAAGGCGTCCATCATCGAAGAAGTCGGGATTCTCTTTTTGAGCCTTCAGAAACATGGTCAGGAGATCCATACTGTCCTTTTTATAGGTACCCGACAGCCGTTCTGCCATTCTGGCCCTTGAAAATCTGGCTGTTCCCGACGAGTTGTCGATGTAACCATATTTGCTGAGTGCGGTCCGGATCGGATTCTTCACAAATAACTTATCCAGCCATGGCATTTGGCCAACCGGAGCCTGATAGTCGAAGATCTTGTCAAGCCAAGCAATGATGCCATCGACGTCTTCATATCTATCCACAAATCCAACTCTCCTACTGTAGGTGATTTCGGTAATGACATCAAAGGCAAAGTACTGAAGCCAGTGAATGAAGTTGCAACGTTTTTCAGACTTTGCGAAAAGTTCTTCCGTACGCTGTAGGAAAATCCGTACGGTATCATTCACTCGTGGTTCATACTGAACTATGGAGGTCATGGAAAACGCATTGCTGACAGTCCGTCGGAGTTTCATATGATAATCTTGGTCTTGTGTTCCGAACAAAGACTGAAGCACATAGCCTTTGGATATCTGCATTTGCACAGGGTAGAATGCACTCTACCAGCCTGTCAATACCTGTCCCATCGTGTCGAGAAATCATCATACCTTTGTCAGTCGGTTATTCAGTCCATAAATAGCCTTGAGAGCATCGGGATTGCTGAAGGAGAGCGAGTTGGGTCCTAGTCTGACGATATCTCCATGACGCTCATGTAGCGCCTGCAGATTGAGGTGTGATTTGCCGCTGCGCACGCTTTCGAATCTCCATGCGTCAGTGAAACGTGCCAGGAAAGGGCCCGGGTATTTGTTGAAGCCTTTGTTAAAGTAATTTCTTGCTAATGTAGCCATGACTACCACGGCCAAGATGATCCATATCGAACTCGCGGTGAGCCTTGGCAGCAGATGGTCCATCATCTCGCTCAGAGCTGGGCGCAGTACCTTCAAAGAATGTCAATGGAGAAGGCTTCGCATCCCGGGGTTAACATTGTATGTCCCAATCCCAAACATTTACGAGTATATACTCGAGACGGACGAACTGTAATTGCGTGATCAGTAGACAGCCGAAAGAGCAAAGTGCCGAGGATTTTGGCGGATCTAGAGGATGCTAAGGCTGCGCTAAGATAGGGGTTCAGCGGTACTCGTGGTGGGTATAGTGGGGTTCAATACAAGGCCAAGACTACTAGTAAAGTGGGATGGCGGCAGCTTATCTAAACCGGAGGGTCAGGTTGAAGGAGATGGGATTGGTCTGGGCAAGACTACACTGCACTTGCAATCATACAACATTTTCGCCAAGTCATGAGAGGTACATGCGACTTCACGTGAGCGAGTTGGTCCGTCTCAAGTTGTTCACGCAGCATGGACGTGAGTTCCTAAGGATGCTCAGGGCTTAGCATGGCATGAGTGGACCTCGATCACCGCTCGGCACCAAGGATCGGAAGCATATATGTCCCAAAAGCATTCCTGCTTCACTGTGATACATTGTCAGCCCGTTGACATGGTTCAAAAGTGCTCGCGCGTGGCTGTTCTCGGTGCTGGCCCAGCAGGGGCAATTGCCGCAGATGCCCTTGCTAAAGAGGGTGTATTTGACAAGATTCGAGTGTTCGAGCGAAAGGCGGTTGCGGGTGGCACCTGGTACGTCTGTTGCAGTTCCGCAATCCGATTTGCACATTCTCACAGACAATCCAGGGTATACGCATCTGAGCATTCGCCGAAAATACCTTCGCTTCGCGCACTTCTGGAGCACAAGGCAGACCAGCCTGTGCTCAAGCCTTCTTCATTTCCAACAGAGACCAACACATCTGAGTTGATAAACTCACTTCAGCTAAGATACTCGGACACAGGTATCCATGAATATCTGCACAGCAATCTTCCACCCCAGACAATGTGCTTTACGCAGGAGCCAATCCCGGAAATCCTGTCAGAGCGAACGTTGGCGCAATATGGTAGCAATGCTCCCTTTCGTCACAGAGAGGTCATCCGTGGCTGGGTCGAGGATATCTTTGTCCGTGGTGGCACCGACAAGCTCATCGAGTTCAACACGACTGTCGAGTGTGCCGAAAAGAAGGGAGATGAGTGGGTACTAACACTGCGTAAGTCAACGCCAGGGGGGAAGAAGAACTCTTGGTGGCAGGAGGTTTTCGATGCACTGGTCGTTGCAACAGGTCACTTTTCTCTGCCTTACGTGCCTGAGATTCTGGGCCTCGCAGTATACGACGAGAAATATCCGGGAAGGATCAGACACAGTAAGCACTTTCGATCTGTGGATGAGTTCAACGGCAAGGTAAGACCTCTGCACACACCCATTGAGCTCGACCAACTAACGCATCAACGATAGAAAGTCATCATAGTTGGAGGCTCCGTCTCAGCATTTGATGCGCTACACGAGATCCGATTAGTGGCACAACATCCCGTGATATCGTCCTTAAAGGAACCTATACCAGCCTTTGGCTGGAATGCTTTCACGCATCCGCATGTTGCTATCAAGCCGCCAATTGCCAGGTTCCACCCGAACGGAAAGATCGAATTCTGGGACGGCTCATCCGTGGATCACGTCGATGTCGTCCTTTTCGCTACTGGCTACGATTTCAGTTTCCCGTTTCTACGGGATGTAAATACAAGGATACAGAATAGGAGGATTCAGGGCCTATATCAACACGTATTCGACATTGAAGACCCGACGGTAGCGTTCATCGGAATGGTGAGTTCATGACTGTTTCAAATCCGTTGGTGAGTTGAAGTCGAGAATACTAACGCGAATGCGCTTCATCAGGTCTCGGGCGGCCTGACGTTCCGTGTATTCGAATGGCAAGCAGTAGCAGTAGCTCGGCATCTGGCAGGCCGTGCTACGTTACCTATCAGACAATTGATGCGAAAATGGGAGCAGGACAGGCTGGCCAGTCGTGGAGATGGGATGCAGTTCTTTGACCTGTCATCAGACTTCGAGGGATATTTTGAGGGTCTGAGGCTCTTTGCGGGAGAGCCAGCAGCCGGGTCTCGCGGCAGAATACTTCCCAAGTACGACCCAAAGTGGATAGCCTTATTCTCTGAAGTAGTAGTGAAAGCGAGAGTAGGATGGTGGGATCGGGAGAGGCGTAGGGCGGAGGAACAAATACGAGCATTAGAAGAGGACAGACGGGTGGGGCTCGAGGATAGTGGGAGTCAGCCCGTTAGGGTAAGATTATGAGGTACATCAAACTATGCACAAATATCTACAATGTTGTTATGCCATGGCTAAGTGGGATGGCACAACCTTCAAGGACCAGGAAGAGGTCATGCAGATTGGCCGAGACTTACATGAAACTCAAGCCGTGCATAGCTGCACTGGGCCGATGTTAGTCATTCACACAGCTTCCTCTCGATTTCACTTACAGTGAACCGACATATAACGTTGATCATACTGCTTTTTTGAGGCCCTCATCTCGTTGCGAGCTTACTCTGGGTAAATGAGACCAGTAAAATGGCGTCTTCAATTGTGACAAAGGTCGACCTGGAAGTTCCTAGCCTGGGAAACGTTACTGGCCTTTGCTTCGACGACCAGACCTGTCAATACTATGGAATACCATATGCGACAGTCCCAGGGCGGTTCAGACGATCACAGCCTTCTCCAAAGCCCTGGCCAAACAATACTTGGGACGGGACACAGCTTGGGTAAGCATACATAGATAAACTATTGTTCAATGTATTCTGACTTCACATATTGTAGTCCAATGTGCCCACAACCACCAAGGGATTTCATGTATATTCCCAATCCTGAGCGTCCTTGGGTGGAAAGTCCTTCCACGTCTAGCACAAACTGCTTGAACATCAACATTTCTGTCCCAACGCCACCCGCAGTTTCCGCTAGGAAATCTGTTCATCCAGTTATGGTCTTTGTACACGGCGGCGCTTTTGTTTACGGAGCCGGCTCAGCACCAATATACGACGGGAGGAGACTCGCCGAAATTTCTCGTGATCTCGGAATCCCGACCATCGTCGTCACCATCACGTATCGGGTGGGAGTGTACGGATTCCTCGCCAGTAAGGAGATCAAAGAGTACAACCAGGAGTTTGACGAACGAGGAGTTGGAAACTATGGACTTTGGGATCAAATTGAGGCGCTGAAGTGGATTCAGAACCATATTTCAGCATTTGGTGGCGATCCTGCAAGGGTAACTTTCTTTGGTCAGAGTGCTGGTGGAGGTAAGTACAAACTACACAATCAAGCCTGAGGTAAGTACGCTTCCCTGTTGACATTCGCCACAGTATCAGCAAATGTTCATATGCTTCGGGATGAAAGATTGTTTTCCTCCGCCATTATGCAATCAGGGCTCTTACCATGTTGTGGAATTCTCTCCGAGGAGCATTACCAGGTCATATACGACAAGATTCTCACCGTACTCGAAATCTCAGCAGACCTCTCACCAAGACAGCGACTACAAAGACTCCTGGAGACAGACGAGTCCAAACTAACGGCAGCACTAGTACCTGTCGGAGTGATACCGGTCCTGACGCTCTCGCCCTGCGACGACCACTATCTTATACATCAAGGCATGCCTTCTTTTTCAGACTATCCCAACTTCAAGGCACCCTCATGGTGTAAGCGATTGATGATAGGAGATGTAGGACACGAGACACTTATCTGGAACAAGTCCTACAGGTCCCTTGATGCTGAGCAGCTCGTTGCCCGCGTGAAGTCGGGTATCAAGGACGATACTAAAGCACAGAAACTCATGGATCTATATCAAATCACACCAGGTATGGATCGAAACAAGACCTTCTACAAAATGCAGAAGCTCAGCACAGACGGACTCTTCCTCGCTGTACACTGGGCAGCTCTCAGAGCAAATCCGGAAATGTACGCATACCGGTTCGACGTACCATCACCTTTCGACTGCGACTTCAAAGATCAACCACATCATTCTCTAGACAACGTGTTCATTTGGGGTCTACTCAAGGATTTACTTCCACCTCATCAACAACGCATATCCGAGAAGATGTCAGAGGCGTGGCTACGATTTGCTAACGGGCAAGAGCCGTGGGATCGGTTCGATAAGAAGGGAGAATTCATGATATTCGGGCCTAAAGAATGTGGCATGAGGAGTGTGGCAGATGACGCTGCAAGAGGGTACGCGATTTGGGAGGAAATCGAGCGTGAAGGTATGATGGACGACTTTGGAAGGCTGGCCGATGAGCTTTGCATGCGACATTCGGAAATGTGTGACCCTACTGTCATCCCAAAAGCGCTGGAAACGGAAACTTTTGAAGCATTGGGCATCAGTACAGGAAATCAGCCTGGAGGCTTGCGGCTTGACTTCTGATTCGGCATTGACTCATATGCTCTACAGCCGATGTGCTCTGCAGTATATTCAAGACAATGCATAATGTCAGACAAAGGTCGAGATGCATTTTGAGATCGACATCAAAGTGTGAAGTTCGTGGACTCTATCTAAATTTATCCAAGCACTTCTCGAAACTCGGGACAGAACTTATAGTCAGTATACCCGTTCGGTGAAAGCACTTCGTAAAAGGTATCTCGGTTATATTTCGTCCACGGTATCCCTTTCTTCACACGAAACGGCAGATCCGGATTCGATATGAACTGCCGACCAAACGCTACCAAAACGTCCTTGTCGTGGTATTTGCCATCGACAGCCTCTCTTGCGCTTTCGGCAGTGTAGCCTCCAGCCACGATGACCGGACTAGTGTTGTTCCACGCATCGACAAACACGTCGATCGATTCCCGAAGGTCGACGTCGGCGTTTCCTGCCACTCTGGCCTCAATTATATGCAGATACGCCAAATTGAGTTTCTGCAGCTCCTGCAAGAGATAGGTGAATTGTGGTACCGGATCGTCCATGCCCATCCCATGATGCTTGCACCACGGGCTAATTCGAAAGCCGACCCGGTCAGGACCTATAGCTCCGGCGACAGCTTTGCTGACCTCGATCCCGAATCGTGCTCTTTTCTCGATGCTGCCTCCCCAGCCGTCGGTCCGCTTGTTACATTTGTCTTGAGTGAACTGGTCAACCAAATAACCATTCGCACCGTGAATTTCAACACCATCGAAGCCGACTGCCACAGCATTGATAGCTGCCTGGCGGAAGTCGTTGATACATGCCCAGATTTCATCTTCCCTTAAAGGACGCGGCACTGCCTGTTCTGGACTCCATGGAATGTCGCTGCTGGAAACCACTTCTGCGCCTGCTGCCACGGCGATCTCTCTTGCAGCACGCCCTGTGATCCAGAGCTGGGCAAAGATGTAAGAGCCTTTAGCATGCACAGCTTGGACAACTGGTTCCCACTTGCTCATCTGCTCCTCGGTGTAGATTCCGGTCGTATTCTGCCAGACACTCGCTCTGGTAGATGTTGCAATGGCTTCGGAGATCAGAAGCGTTCCTGGCGTCGAAGCTTTTTGCGCGTAGTAATCGACCATCAAAGCGCTGGCTACATAGTCGTCGTGAGCTCGCCGGCGGGTCATTGGTGCCATTGCAATGCGATGTTGCAGGTGACAGGGCCCGACCTGCACAGGCGAGAATAGTTTCGACATTGCGATCTCAACCGGCGGTCCAAGTTCACCCAAGGTTAACTTCAAATTTCTAGAGATTTCTCATCGTCCAAATAGTGTGAAAGGCCCGAAAGCCTCCTTCGGACAGTAGGCGTGCATGTGACAGGCATTCATAACAATACCCTTCGGTCCTCCTGGGCCATGCCCCGTGACAATGTCGCCATTGCAGCCCATCCTCAAAATTGCGGCTGGGAGAAACGTCGATTCGAGAGTGGGCGGGTCAGGCGTCGAGTTGTCCAAGGTGGTGGAACAACGAGAGATATGGGAGACCCATGCCAAGAGTCAAAAGTGGGAGTGGTGATGTCCTCGCACAATCTCTGACCACAACCTACAGTACATGCTCCACAACACTACTCTCTGAACACTTGGGTTCAGTGGATGACTGGCAGCTAAGAGACCTGGCTTAGCACTCCAGCTAGGACGAGCACATCAAAGAACAGGCAAGCGATATCTGCAATTTGTCTGGACCTAATTTATCTCGTACACACGCACGCCTTCACAAGATGTATCGGTAACCCTGCGCAAGTCTCGTCGGACGACCAGCTCCGGTGGTCTCAAGCTCTATCCCTCCCACTTTGTCCTCGTCAACCACAGCACTGACCGTCTCCGCCACCTCAAGCTTCGCGTTCTCCTTGGTCAAGAAATATCTCAATGTCAAGGTCGCCAGCAGGCAAGCCAGACAGAAGCAGGAGTTGGCGATCATGGCCGTTAAGTACCGCGGGCCGTTCTCCTTCAGATAGAGATAGGGACTGTAGATCTGGGCGATATTGCCCACGGTGTTGTTCAGCGCGATGGCAGCACTGCGCTTCTCCAGCGGGCGAGGCAGGGTCGACGAGATCCAAGCCAGCGCCACATTGTAACTATCGTAGACGCCACCCAGCATGAGGAACAAACTCAAGTAGCGAGCGCCCAGGGCAAGGGTGCTCGCGGCAATCACGTAGCCTGCCATTGCGAAGAAGATCGGGACCAAGATGACAATCACGGGATTGTTGTCGTTTGCCTCCATCCCGCGTAACGCCTCTGAGGGGAATTAGAAACGCTCTCATAACAAAAATCGTCCAGTATGTCATTCGTCTCGAGGTTGACCATCATTCCGAATAATGTACTCCGCAGGCCTAGGATTTAACTAGATGCTTGATCACATGATTATAGGACAGTGAGGGTCTTACCCTGACCTCGACCTCTATTGATCCAAGCAGCCAGAGAAACGACCTGGTAAAAGACGGTAAAGGTGATCCCGCTTGAAAGCTAGGCAGCCAGTTAGCAATCGGCACTGATTAATGCGAACTGAGGTGCTTCTTACTGTCAGTCTAACAAGTCGTGGTGTTGTCGCTCGCCAGAAGACTTTGACGCCTTCCTGATGGAGCATGTGTCTTCCGCATGCTAGCATGTTCTTGTATCTGTTGTCAACGCTTTGCATCCTCGTCTTGATGTTGCCGAAGGGCATCGAAGCATATCTGTGTTCTTGTCAGGGTCCTGGTGCCAACCTCATCGTTCCACAACTCACGTCGTCACAGCACCGCTCAAAGCTCCTGCAAGAAGAGTCGAAGATGTACTGCCTAGGGACGGCACGGCTTTGGAGACGCGTTCTCTGATCATGCCAAAACTCGCAAACCGCACTGCAGAATTGGTGCCTTGTTTGCATAACACGGGGCCCAGTCCTCGCCACAAGCCAAAAAGCCCATCTGTTCTGACCACTTGTCCGGCAATGGAAAGTGTGCTCCTTCTCTTCAAACCTGCTATTGACATGTGTATCGCTTGTGTTTTAATGACTTCCGCGGGAGTGACGACCAAGACGGACTCGGCCACGCCAGCGCATAGGCCAGCCAGAACATGGATTGAAGCAGTGTTTGGTCCAAGAACTCGTTCGAGGATCCTTTTGCTAGTCTCAAAGCTGAAGAACCGGATGCCTCCTTTGGCGGTGTTCGAAGCAATCAGGGCAGGTGACCCTGAATAGACGCCTGCTAAGCCTTGGGATCGCAAGACTGAGCGTAGGGTGGACCAGGAAGTGACACGCCCCCCTGTGTGCGTCGGTAGCTGCCGGCGAGTTTTGATGAACTCGGCTGGATAGGTTATGATGGTCTCTGAAGCCCCTGCGACACCTCCAGCGATAGCTGCCACGAGAAAAGAGGGCTTGTTGGACATATCTCAGTGGCGCCAATTTGATGCTTGCAGTCGAAGGGCTAACGGATCCGGGAAGAAGTACTCTGAAACAATCTCGAAGATCCGGATGCTGCCCGAGCCCCTGCTCAGCGTAGACTGTGTACCTTTGCGAGAATAGAGGCACGTATGGGCACTCTGCTGAACATAGCCGTCAAAGAGGACGTGAGGCGTACCGCATTCGATCTCGTGTCTGCAAAAATGACGAACTTCGACCCTGCTATCGGTCGGATATATTGCAAGGCAACCACCATCCCATATGATAGTACACCCCAAGTGCCGTGAGTATGAGGACAGGATAGAATCTCGCCCAGGTTCCTAGTCAGTGGCCCAATGGCTGGCTGACTTCTGGTATCCGAGCCCGGGGTAAGAAGTCTCGGCCGTTGACCGAACCCAACCACAACTTCGAGGCCGATGACGAGCCACTCTCTGGAGGTCTCTGTGCTCGGACATTCACTGGGGAGAGAGGAATGCCTCTGGAATATCATGCTGGAGATATCCTACCATACGAAGATCCCAAAGCCTCACTTCTGAGGTGAAAAGATGGTGCAGACCCCTCATGAAGGGGAAGCAGGTCACATGATCTCGTCTCGTATGGCCATGGGTGTTTTGTCATGTTGAGTCGGGGTAGGAGTAATAAGAGGAAGGATGCATACCGGCCGTCAAGAAGAAGCTGTCGTCGTACAAGGCGTCCGACTCGTCGCCCATCACTATGTCACCCCACTGTTGTGGCAGCAAGAAACTATCAGGGCCAACGGCTGTCCATTCATATGCAGTAGGATCCTCCGATGACAGGCGAGGAAGCTCCAGTGGTTCTGTTGAGGAGCTATGTGGCTGGTCGACGTCGAGGTTCAATCGTGTGACCTCTCGTTCAATGAGCTTGATGGCAGTGTTGATGATAGGAAAGGACGCTTGCACGGACTCTAGTGCATTGATGCAGTACTTGAGCCGAGAGACTGCTGTTGCCGAGGTCTGATTAGCGGCTTGAACTTGCAGCAGGAATATGGAAGCCGCTGTATAGACGCAATATATCAATGCAGTCTGAATATGTCCCGTGCCGAATGTGCGAGAGTACATGTCAAATATATTGAGAATATTGACTGCGGAAGAACTACACTCCATGACATGGCGCTCGAGGTTCTTTTTGAGCGTTTCGGAGACGCCAGCCGCACATAGAATAGGCCGGTGGAGCTGAATTCTGACCATGTTGTACATGGCATTGAGTGTTGCAATATGTGATGGCGGGCAATGAAGTGGCAGATCTTCAATCGACATTTTGAGGAAGTCCGGAAGCTCATCCCACCAGCGTTGCAGATTAGCTTCTTCGCCGGAGGCGTAGGTCATCATTGCCTCTTCGGAAATGGATTTGAATGGATCGTACATCTGAATCAAGATGCGGTGAAGGATCTCGGATAGGGAGCACATGTTGATGAAGCAAGACGTAGCATGACTCTGAGTGGGTGGATAATCCTCGATCCCTCGCGGGGCCCAGACCTCGATCTCGGCAGAATCGTCCAAAAGTAGACTGGGAGGACTGGCATGTGTGGCCAGGACCACCGGCTGCCTTCCAAGGTATAGACAAAGCAGCTTCTCCCAAGCATAGCAACTCCAGAATAGTCGATTTCTGATCTCGACATCCTCGTCGGTAAGGCGCGCTGTTACCGCATAAGCTCGGGAGTCGATGTTAAGACCCATGTCCTGCACTAGTCGTATTGCCATACCCAAGTACAGCCAGGCTTGCGTTCGGTGCCCTTGCCCAATAGCCTGTGCACTGAGCAGTAGTAAAGCCTGGATGTCGGGAATTTTGCCGGTGCCTTGTCGGACATCGTCGAAGATGGTAGCTATTGCCTGTCTGTAGAAATGTGCCCCTCCATCGTAGGGCTCCAGCGATTTAGCCATTGCCGGATCTGCCTTTGCCCACCGCACGGAGTGAGCCAAGATAGTGTTGTGGAGAGCGGGGGAATAGTAAGGACCTTGGGTTTTCACGTCTCTGGTGAAAGCTGGCCGGTAAACGAAATTGAAGAGTGGTGAAACCCAGGTCCAGTGGTCACGAAGAAGCGATTTCATAGGCTCTGGCGTGATGGAAATCTGTTCAAAAGCGCGCTCTTTCCATGCACTGTTGATCAATTTGTCCTTTCCACTCTCTATGGGTGAGGAAGGCTCGAGGGGCATCGACGGTGGTGGTTCTGCATCGTGATTTGGTTTCCGAGGAAGATGAAAGAAACTCGTTGCTCCATGGAAGGTCAGTTGGCCGTTGTCGATCTGCAGAGCTTTGAAAGGGGGGATGCCTGGGCTACCAGAGCTCTCAGGTCGCGAGTTGGTGCAGGTGGCTTCTTGCGAATCTGTTGTATTGTGACTGGTCGCTTCATGGACTTGTGAGGTGCTTTCGAGAGTTCGAATTCTGGCTTCCAGCTCCACGACTTTTTGTTCTAGTGCTCTGGTGTAAGAAAGGGTTGGTGGTAACCCATATTGGCAGTGGTCTCCTCTGACCGAACACCTCGAGCAGATGGGGGTTCTGCCGTCGCATTTTACCTGACTTGACAATTAGAAAGTGCGCTTCTTCCTCGTTGGGAAGGCGAAGACGCATGAAGCTACGGTGGTCACACGATGTGATGACAACTTACTTTGCGCTTTCTGCAAGTTTCGCAGCTGAAGGCACGCCCTCGTTCTGATTTCAGGCCCGAAAGATGTCTGCCGGCGCCCAACATGGCGCACTCGAATTGAGACAAGACACTCAGCCATTCAATGTGGTAGCCATAATGATAGGACTCCACGATGGTAGGTTGTTGTTGCTAAGCTTAGAGGTGCTTCTTACCTTTTATTTCACCCCAAGCCAGTTATTGGAGATGTGATGAGGTCAAAGAACTCGGGCTTTGTCTAAGTCCACTCAGACCGAGAATTACCCCGCCTGGAGGTGGCAAGAAGCGCTGCTTTTGAACTCTTAGGTATACCCCGGAGCCTAAAGCGGCAAGCCCGTAGTTGGGGCTCCTTAGGCCTCTCCTTCGCTATCCATGCTTAAAAACAGAGTAATGCGGAAGAGCATACTGTACGGTGGAACAAATCGTGAACATCCTCTTAAGTCAATTCAAGTATACTGTAATCTACGGCGATCCATCACAAAGGAGGTGCTATCCTGAGTCGGCCAGTAGCTGGAGCCGGCTGACTAGACTTTGCCCTCCTCAACATGGTGGACCTCAAGCCGCTGAAGGCCTTTCCCCAGGCTTTCTTGCGCTTCAAAAGAGCTATCAATGTCCACTCTCGACGCCTTGGCTTTCCACATCTTGTACCACGGACCCTCGAACAGTTCATCCATCTTCTCCAAAGGCACTCTCTTGGTCTCCGGAGCCCATAGACCAAGCACCACGAGACCCGTGCCACAAACCGCTGCCCAAAAGACATACGCGCCCCAGACATTCAGACTGGTAAGCATATTCGGGGTCACCCGGACCACAGCAAACTGGAAGAACCAGTGTACCGTCATGGTGATGGCGTAGCAGATTCCTCGAAGCCTGGTGGGGAACATCTCCGTCCCGTAGATGGACTGCAGGATGCACAGCCCAGTCGACCAGCCCAATGCGTAGATGAAGACTGAGGCAATGGCGGCATTGGAAGCCGCCTTGTTATCTCCGCTTCCCGGCTGCTCGCCCATGTACACGGCCATATAGATATGTGTTATCATCTGGAGAAGGAGTCCCGACAGGAATAGTGGTCGCCGACCAATGCGGTCCACCAAGAAGAACGCAGTCAGCGTTGATGCAAGGAGCTTGACAATTCCGTAAGCACCCGATGCCACGAGAGACACCGAGTTACCTGTGACACCAGCATACTGGAAGATCTGGGGCACGTAGTAGGTAATGCCGTTGCCGCCAGACCATTGGCCAAAGGTCTGGAATGCGAGGGACAACAAGAACCGCCCACGGTATCTCGGTGACCAGATCTCACGAAAGAGATCTTTGGTCGAGCGCTCTTGAGTGTCGCTTGTACTGGCCTCGATCTGCAGCTGAAGTGCGCGGAATTCCTCGGCCAACAACGGATCATCAACGGCAAGTCCCTGCAGTCGAGCGAGAACTTGTTGAGCCTCCTCGACACGATTTCGGCTGATCAACCACCGCGGCGTCTCGGCAAGCCAGAAGGTGCATATAAAAGCAATTCCGACGGGGATCAGAGGTATCGCTTGCACGACACGGTACTGTTCTCGGGTAGCCTCCATGGTCTTGCTGGCAGCGTATGAGATGAAGAATCCTGTCAAGAGTCAGTCAGCTGGCCAAGGCCCCGGAGTTAACAAGAGCACATACCTAAGCTGAGGAAAGAAAGGAGAAAAACCATGTACAAGCTGACGATCCAACCTCGGGAGCGAGCGGGAGTGACCTCGCTCAGGTAGATTGGCGTTACCACGGTAAGTCCGCCCGCACCGAGTCCTCCCCAAATGCGGCCGAACAGCAAGAGCCCGTAGATGCCCGAGGAGAACATCTGAATGAAGAGTCCACTGGCCCAAAGGACAGCGTAGACTCGCCAGGCACGCAGGCGGCCAAGCCGCAGCGAGTCCAAGATCAAAGCTATGACACAGCCGCATGCTGCGCCGAGGACGCCAAAGGATGTGATATTTCCCTTCCGGTTTGCAAGGCCAGTGGCATTACCCTTCCAGTGACTCGAGCTAAGGTTATAGTCTTGCACGAACGACGTGAGTCCGATGGATGAACTGAAACCACCTTCGTCATAGCCTGGAGAATGCTAGAGTATCAGCTGCTGACCTGGAGAGCAACGTATGGGTTGGGTACTTACCCTTGGGTATTCCACCGGTGGCAATGACCAGAACGCACAAAAGATAGTAAGGAGCGAGTCTCGTCCGCGGCCCAGCCGGGCTGGAACTTCCTTGTTGCGAAAGATGCATGGTGTCTTGTCATCCAGATTCAAATGTAGATCCAAGCAAGGTACAGCGCTTTGAAGCCATGAGTATGAATGGTGATCTCGAGACCTTTTTGTAGTTTGAAGGTGCTCGTGCGTGGCCAAGTTCTTCCCCAGCACTCCACCCTTCGGACAACGACCGAACAATGGAGACCTGGAGAACTCTATGTGGAATACCAGATGTCGCCCATCATTTCGGACACTGACCGACCCTCCATACTCTCCTCCGCTCAGACCACGGATAAGGACCGAAATACAGGGAGGTGGGGGATGAGAATGGTGTCCGACTGCGGGAAAGGCTATATGTGCCAGGCAGCATGTGCCAGGTCCAATACGTACCACACTTCTACAGCTTTTTCCCGTGTCTCGCGCTTCCTTCGTTGTCGCGCGGATACTCAAATTCTTGACCACGACAGGTAGCCAGTATTTGCCTGCAGACCGCGACACAAGATGTCGTTAGAGCACCAGCCTCAGCCTCAAGAGGAAGCGAGGCAAGACCACTCATACACACGTCAACCGAAACTCCCACCACGGTCATGGGACAGCCACATGCATGTCTTCGAGCCACACAGCCTCGACTCACCCACTGCGCCCTATCATCCCATTCCTTCCAGCCTCCCACAAGCTCTAGCCTTTGAATCCACGATGGGTCTAAGCAACATCGTCCTCGTCCAACCCTCCTGCTATGGCAATGACAACTCCTATCTCCTCTCTGCCCTCCGCCAGCTCGGAGACCGTCGCGCTCGCGGTGTCGTCGCCTTCGACCCCTACACGACCAGCCCTGAGACGCTCCAGCAATGGCACCGTATTGGTGTGCGCGGAGTACGCATCAACCTCAAATCTGTCGATGCAACGATGGATCGATCGTCTTTCGAAAGCCTCCTACGCCGTAGTGCCGACGCCGTCCGCCCTCTGTCCTGGGTCATCCAGCTCCATATTCCCATGGTCCTGGTTGATTGGCTCGTACAATTCGCGCACGATCTCGACGTCAAGATCTGTCTCGACCACTTTGGTTCTCCAGACCTGTCTTCCTCGTCGATTGACACGGAGGACCCCTATAGCATATCCGGGTTTCGGTCCTTGGTCGATCTCCTGAGCCAGGGCAAGACATACGTCAAGTTCTCCGCACCTTACCGAGTATCGCGAGATCCAGCCTTACGCGATCTGGCTCCTTTGGCATTGGAGCTTCTTCGGGTTGCTGGGACGACGCGCTTGGTGTTCGCCACAGACTGGCCTCACACTCGGTTCAACGGTTTGAGCATAGTACCGTTCGTGCAGCAGTCTGTCGAATGGTGTAAGCATGACCCGATCTTGATAGAGCGCCTCTTCCAGGGGAATGCTGAAGATCTCTGGGCTTTCAGTCGCACGGCATCAGGATCGTCAAACCTATAGCAAATAAAAATGCATCTCACAGTTGTTCAGCGTGAAGAGAGGAAGGGGAACGGGCGTTTTTGACAGAGAAAATGCAAACATCATGACAGCGTAGCGAATGATATATGAATAAAGTCAAGGGAAAACCATAGATGTTTAGCTCATGTGTTGTTACCGTTGTGCTCGGAGACGACACCTATCCATTCATAACGCGCCAGAGTAAACAGTAGACTCGAAAGCGCGCCATCCACCATTGCAGATTAGAACTGCTTCGCCATATATCAATACCAGAAATGATTGCATTCCCACTCATGCATGTCCAACAACTGGGCAAACTGCGCCCTCGGGCGCGCTCTCCACACTTGGGTGTTGGTGAACCTTGCCCTTATGGTGGCCCAGACTAGCATTTGTTACCGGGCATACATCGCCATCCTTTGCGTTTGCCGTGGAAGGGTGGTCTGGAGGGAGGACGCTTGAGACAGTGCCAACGACTGGGCAGATGGCTTCGTCCATCTTCTGTTGCTCCGGACGGCTGACGATCTTGGAGAGGGCAGGGCAGGCCTCGGCGTTTGAGAGGTCTGAGGAGTTGTCGAAGATACCAGGATGTTTGTGAAGATTGTGGTGATGGTCGGTTGTAGCCTTGGTAACGGGGCAGACGAGACCAGGCTGATTCGCGTCGAAAGAGGGGTGTTGAGGAGGGAGGACGGTGTTGGTAGTTCCAACGACTGGGCAGACTTCAGCCATGGTGATAGTAGATTCTGGGATTTCGATCGATAGACTAGCAATGTGTTCTGTATATGAGGTACAGTAGAAGTAGAGACGAAGACAACTAGAAAGAAGGTTGTAAAAAGCGCACAGACAGCGAGGCAGCGGTGGTCAGGCGGCAGGCCGATACTGTTTGATTATTGATTGACTTGTTTAGATGAAAGGATCAGCCTTGCATGACTGACCGACGTCACTCTGCTTTCCCCGCGACCCAAAGGGGAATGACCGTTAACCAATGAGAAGTCATCAATTGTAAGCCTATACAACGCCGCAGGTCTCACACTTTCACGCTTCTAGCCATCATCATAGGGACTTCAGTGAATTTCATCTGCTCAGAATCACCCTTTGGCAACCTGCCACCTCGCACATTGACTTGCATCGCCTGTGCCAGTAGTTTTGGGTCTGCAAGACCGCTATCTCTCTCTGATCTCCATTTAACAAAGTCGTCCATCTCAGTCCCAAGTTTTACATGCTTGTTTTCACGTTGCTGGACAGCGACCGTGGTGTATGGGACAGCCTTCGACCCAGAGACATGCTGTCCAGCCCGAACATCTCTGCTTTCTGGTGGATAATCATGACCAGTGTACAGCTTGTAATGCGGTGGGAGAGAGAGTAGCCTTTGCATGGACTGATACAGATCGGTCGCTGATCCTCCTGGGAAGTCACATCGAGCCGATCCGACATCTGGATTGAAGATGGAGTCACCCGTGAACACATTGGATCCAATCACATAGCCAATATGGTCTGGAGTATGACCAGGTAGATGAATGACCTTGGCTTCAATTTTGCCGACAGTGAATGTTTCATCGTCGGCAAAGGTATGATCGAAAGCATCTTCTAGGTCTGAAGCAGGAATGTTGTAAATCATGGACATGGTCTTTTGAACCTGGCTAATCCGTTCACCAATGCAAACCTGAGGCAACGGTGATGCAGATTGTCGGTCTGCAAGAACATTTTGGAGATAGCGAGAGGCAGTCAGATGATCAGCATGAGCATGAGTTTCGAGGATTCGAGAGACGGTATAGCCTTCCCCAGCGACCAATTCGAGGATCTTATCGGCCGAACGCGTGGTGATCTTCCCCGTCGGCTTGTCGTAGTCGAGTACAGGGTCAATCATCACGGCTTGCTTTGTTGTTTCATCGGCCACAACATATTGCCAGGTGCCGGTAACAGGCTCGAACAGAGTATGAACTTTCGGTTCCATGGTCATTCTCGTGATTGGACTTGCTCACTCGAAAATGAAGATGGATCCAGACGAGGTTCTAAGCCAATGTCAGTGATATAACAAGACATTTTATACCTCTGACATGAGCCCTGATGGCGGTGGCTTGTAAAGCTTGTGGCAAAAGAGGCATGAGTAAACATCCCCGAGTGCCCAAGCCTGGCTAACGTTCGGGATATAGATAACAGAACCCCGACACGGCCTCAACGAAGGATCAGCTGGGAACACTCGTAATCCCCATGCACTCAACTTCGACAGAACCCGCCAAGCAGCACGGCAGTTCTAGTGTACTGTGTGGATGAGTATGACCGTGTTGCCCTCGGATTACCGAGCCCAGAAGTTGACGTCTGCACTGGGATAGAGTCCTTAGTCCCCGATCATGGAGGTGGTAGCCAGCTGTAACCCCCTTTAATTGTGCAGGGCTCAACAACATCGTTCATATCTCTCGGCCCGCGTTAAGCTGTGGCCAACCTGTCTTGATGCCATATAGAGGGAGACGGAGATGGAGAAAGGTCGAGCGATAAACGCTGATGGCTAGCCGTCGATATCCGTGGACCCGAGATGACATCTCAATGCGGAGAAGAGCATCACGCACTCTCGTGATATCCTCACCAAAAGAAGCACCTGTAAGGAAACCATTTGCGATCTAACTGATCACCATGATTTCGAAGGATATCATGACTGCGACGGACGACATCCTCAAAGAGAAATACCCCGCCAAAGTTCACTGTCGCCGCGTCGCCAAATACCTTACCGACGCAGGCTTCCCGCACGATGGAGTCATCTACCTCGAAGCCCAAAAGACACACATGGTCGAAGACGATGACCAAGCCCAGCACTTCCGTCAACGCCGCTACTTCTTCTACCTATCCGGCTGCAAACTCCCCGATGCCTACATAACGTACAATATCCCTCAAGACCACCTCACACTCTTCATCCCACCAATCGACCCCGACAGCGTAATATGGGCCGGCCTCCCCGAGTCCAAAGAGGAGGCCCTTGAAAAGTACGACGTCGACCACGTCCTGTACACCAACGAAGTCAATGCCGCCCTCGCCGCCTTCGGCCCCTCTCAGAAGACCACAGTCTACGCCATCCCCGAACAAGTCAGCGAGCACATCACATTCCTCCCCTTCAAAGCCACAGAATTCACATCCCTCAAGACCGCCATCGACGAATGCCGCGTCGTCAAAGACAGCCACGAAATCGCCCTGATCCGCAAAGCCAACCAGATCTCCACGCTCGCACACATCGAAGCCGCGAAAGTCGTCCGCACCGCCGAAAACGAACAAGAACTCTACGGCGCCTTCATCGGCACCTGTATATCTCACGGCGCTCACGAACAAGCATACCACAGTATCTGCGCGAGCGGCACATCATGTTCAACGCTGCACTACGTCCGCAACGACCAACCCCTCCGCGAACGTCTCAACATCCTCCTCGACGCGGGCGCCGAGTACAACTGCTACTGCGCCGACATCACACGCACGTTCCCCATCAACGGGACATTCACGCCAGAATCGAAAACGATCTACGACATCGTCGACGAAATGCAAGCTTCGTGCTTCAAATTGCTCCACGCAAACGTAAAATGGGAAGACGTACACGAGAACGCCCACCGCGTTGCGATCCGCGGTTTGTTAAAGGCCGGGATATTAATCGGCGTTGAAACAGAAATCTTCGATAAAAGAGTCAGCGTTGCGTTCTTTCCCCACGGTCTAGGACATTATTTGGGCATGGACACGCACGACACGGGCGGACACGCCGACTATGATGACCAAGACACAATGTTCAAGTACCTCCGCGTCAGAGGCGAAGTGCCCGCCGGTGCTGTCATCACCGTCGAGCCTGGCATATACTTCTGCAAATTCATTCTCGACCCGGTGCTGGAAAACCCTGAGTTGAGTAAATACATCGACCAATCCGTGCTGGACAAGTATTGGACCGTTGGAGGTGTCAGAATCGAAGACGACGTGCACATCACGCAGGATGGGTACGAGAATTTGACGGATACACCAAAATTATGAGACCTCTTCACTTGGGGTTATGAAGGTAGAGCGATGACTGTACGTTGCACCACGAATTTCACATAGAGCATGTACGTGTATGATGATACATCAATAGCAACCCTGAACTAAGCCATGGTCGACGGGGACGTTCAGGACATAAAATTCAGTCTTTCCACGTCACAACCTTTGTTCTCACCCACTCCTCCAATCCCGGAAGGCCATTGAATCGCCCGAACCCGCTCTTCTTGACACCTCCATGCGGCAGAGCCGCCTCATCATGTACCGTCATGTTATTGATATGTACGGCCCCTGTCTCAATCTGTCTGGCTATACGCAGCCCGCGACGCAGATCCTCGGTGAACACGGCACTACTGAGACCATAGTCCGTATCATTGGCAATGGCAATGGCCTCATCGTCCGAGTTGACCACATACAGCGACACTGTGGGCCCAAAGGACTCGGTGTGATAAATGTCCATGTCCGGCTTGATGTTCTCGATGATGACAGGACGCATCTTCGTCTTGGACGATTCGTGGTGCTTGGGGTCACCGTAGATAGCCTTTGCGCCTTTCGAGAGTGCATCATCCAACAATTTCTTGTTCTTCTCCACGGGTGCGGAAGTAACTAGCTGAGGCACGTCCATGCCTCCTTCGCCAAAGACCTTGTCCATGGTTCCTTTCAGGGCCTCGCGGAACTCATCCGCGATTTTGGCATGAACTAAAATACGTTCAGTCGCCATGCAAATCTGGCCGGCGTGAAGGAATGCGCCGAGCGCGCATTGTAGTGCAGCGTTCTGAATGTCGGCGTCGTCACAGACAATCGAGGGGGCTTTGCCGCCAAGCTCCATCACTGTGGGCTTGAGGACCTTGCCGGCCAAAGACGCGATGATCGCTCCTACGGCCGTGGAGCCGGTAAAGTTGATTTTTTTGATGGAAGGGTGGTTGATCAGCGTGCTGGTGACTTTGGCCGCATCTGCGGGTCGGTGGTAGATCGTGTTCAGGCACCCTGCTGGAAGACCGGCTTCCTGCAGAATCCCGGCAATGGCCCAGTATGTCGCGGGTGCGGCTTCAGGACCTTTCAGAATCACAGTGTTTCCCCTGCAGGAAGGTGTCAGCATGAGTATAGTTTAGGACAGTGCCAGGGTGGAATACATTGCTAGTGGCTGCAAACAGGCACGGAGACCAAGGACGTGAGGAGCATTCCAGGGCGCAATGCCCAGGACAACGCCGTACGGTTCCTTGATGACTAGTGCACTAGCACCTTCATCCTGGACGACGGGTGCTGCTGAAGTCAGGGCCGGCTGAATCAGACCAGCAACGCTCAGACACGCTTCATAGGCAAGGCCGTGTTCAAAGTCAGTCATGGACTGTGGTCCGCCTGTCTCGGTGTGGGCATAATGAGCCTGCTCGGCTTTTCTCTTTTTAAATCCTTCGGCGGCTCGAAGGAATATGTCCCTCCTCTCCCTAGGTTTCGTCTTAGACCACGTCTTGAAAGCCTTCTCGGACGATTCTATCGCTTTCAGCGCATCTTCTTCGTCGGCTGCAGAGCACTTGTACAATGTCTTCTGATCGACAGGGGAGACGACGTCGAACGTAGAGGAAAGTGTGACTTGCTCGCCATTGAGCCAAAGAGGGATGGTGGAGGAGGTATCGAAGGCTGAGAGGGAGGATTTGCTGCCATTGGCGCCGTTGGTGCCGTTAGTAGCCATGTTGGTTGAGCTAGATGTTGTCAATGGAAGTTATGGTTCTGGTTACCGTGATTCATTCAGTTTTGTGCTCCGCGAAGAGATATATTCGCGTCCCACACGAATTTCGGAGGAGAAGATTAGTATTCCCCGGCAAGCAAACAAGGCAGTGATGACGCGGTCGGACAATGCACCCCAGAAACAGTGTCGAGAGGTACAAGTGCCGAAGCATTGAAAATAGCATTCGAAGGTGGGGGGCATGTCGGGAAGTGGTCGGGGTCTCGATTTCCGAGTACGAGGGTGCGCAGACAAGAGATTGCGGGGAGAGTTCAGCAATTGGTGGGCCTTAGGCAGCCATCTGCCCGATGTTGGCCCCCATGTCCCTGCCAGAAGCCTACCTTTACCCTGCAGAGTTCGGAGGTGTTCCATTAACAACTTTGAGCTGCTTACATGTAGAAATGGTGCATTCTTTTCAACCTTGCGCAAGGCTTTTCAACTGCATCAATGAGTAGAAAATTGCTTTGGCAGTTATGCATGTATGGTTTTTGATTTTGATTCGGGCTCCAATACCGATCATCTTCATGTGGTGGGAAATGGAACATGAAAGTTGTAAAGCGATGATAAGAACTGGCAGTAACAAACATGGACGTGTAATAGCCACTCTTGGACCAGACCGCTTGTGCCCGCGCAATTCACCCGCTTGAGTTTCGACAGCGCGATAAGAATGTAGGAGGACGCAGAAAAGAAAGAAGGAGTCGCGCAAGCTTGAAGTGTCTGGTGGGACGAGGAAATAACAACGGCATGTGGTGAATCGGTAAAAGGGCCGTTCGGCGGATAGGGCTTGCGTGACAGGCTGCCTAATGGTACTGTTAGATCCACGACCGCGAACTGTTGCGGCTACTGCAATGAATTTCGTGCAGGCCTCACAAGCAGAAATCTCTGGTGACAGCGAGATCTTGTGCATTTTTCAAACCTGCCTGGTGAGTTTGAAGCCCTTCAGCCGTCACCCGCATCCAAGAGTTGTTATTCGTGATCAGACCTTCTCTTCTTCAGAAACGTTGTCTTTTTCAGAAATCATATTTCCCAGGTCATTTGCTCTTACAGTTCCTGGCTCATTGTGGCAAAGGAATTGCGCACTCAAAAGGAAAACATGAATGATTGAGGGGAGATTCGTAGGGGCTTTTCTGCTCGCGGCATCGTCATCCAGAGAATGGCCCAGTCAGCCGATTGTTGCAGTAGTAACCTCACATACTGTAAGCATGCAAGGTTTGACCATCAGACCACGTTCGCATAATCGCACATTGGCGCTGCCGTTCGGGTCTGGCCGTAAAGGCGTCTGATTTAAGCCCATCTTCGGCCTGTACGGTCTCGCCTTGGGTTAGCTGCTTGAATGCGTGACTGATTGAGGCTCTGCCGGCAGGGCTTGAATCAAGCCGAGCAACTTCCAGATCATGAAGCAAAGGGCCGTTGCCTCAAGGTGAAAGAGGTGCTGCTCGGTAGGACATTGTCAGCGTAAGGTCAAAGCCATGCAGACACAGTGGAAGAAGAGAAGGTCGGACAACTGGACATGGTTAGCGGGCTCTGATCTATATTTTGAAGCATATCCTTTCTTCGGGCGAGAGGGTATTTTGGCATCTTGTCATGCCACTTTTGGTGTTGTGTTTCATTACAACTCACCGAGTAACTTCTTTAGCGGGGATCAATGCGGAATCATCCCTTTGCTTCTAGGTGGTGTTCGGATCAAAGAATACCGAAGTCGGCGCCTAATGCAGTAGTGAGGCCTCATCACCCCGCGTCTCTCATACTTTTTCCCTTTGGTCCTTCCTCCCTTCCCGTTCCTCTGCCGCCGACTTACTACTTCTCTTAGTTCGGGAGTCGGGTCCTCGTCAAAGATGGGCGATCATTACTGATGTGCACATGCATCTCTGTCGGCTGGCTTGAGACTCGCTCTACTTTTTGGCAACCACTAGTACCACCAGGCATCATCTCGATGTCCCCGTACGGTGTGGTCCGAGATCATACGACTGGACGTCTTTATCTTCAGATAAGCTCATGATGAGGATACAGACTTGGTCACTTTGGCTGTAACGCAGCGTAACAAAAGCCACGCTCTCCGGGATGCCCCTCCATGTAAACATACTTTCATTTGCTCCATTTCGCCCAGCTTCATCCTGGTCCATTCCTCAAGTATCCTCCTCATTTCCATGTCACCCGTTCGCCCACACTTTACTCCGGCCCAAGCTCGTCTGGACCATGGAGGAAGCTTGGATCCACGTCGAGAACATTTCCTTACACCCGTCATGAGATGTAGCATCGGATCTCCATCTCAGCTAAGTGATTGGATCTGTCACACACCACGGTCCACAGGATACCCAGATACCTCACAGATCTCGGCAACTTCGGTCAATGACAATGCACAGTGCATGCTCGGCGATTGAGGGGTTTCCGCTCATCCTGAAGCTTCGAGTCTCAGGTCCAAGGGATCATGAGAGGGGTTGATCAGTGCTGCCAGTCTACATAAGGGCCACTTCCTACGTGTATCATGCCTTCAACTTCTCGATCAAGATACACTAGACAAAACATTCCATCTACTCACACTTTCAAGATCTCTAGTCAAACTACATACACCATCCCAACCAATCAACATGTCCTCCCAGAAGATCCCCGAAGAACAATGGGCACAAGTCATTGAGAAGACTGGCGGACCAGTTCAGTACAAGAAGATCCCAGTCGCTAAGCCCGGCCCAGAGGAAGTCCTCGTCAACATCAAATACTCTGGCGTCTGCCACACCGATCTCCATGCAGTCAATGGCGACTGGCCTCTTGCGACGAAACTACCACTTGTTGGTGGTCACGAGGGTGCTGGTATCGTCGTAGCTCGTGGTGAACAGGTTACGGACGAGATCTGCAAGATCGGAGAAGCTGTTGGTGTCAAGTGGCTCAACGACTCCTGCTTGTCCTGCACGTTCTGCCAGCAGTCCGACGAACCCCTCTGCCTCACCCCCAAGCTCTCCGGTTACACAGTCGATGGTACCTTCCAACAGTACTGCATTGCCTCCGCACGACACGTTTCCCACATCCCCGAGGGTGTTCCCCTCGACGAAGTCGCACCAGTTCTCTGCGCTGGTATTACGGTCTACAAGGGATTGAAAGAGTCAGGAGCCAGACCAGGACAAACAGTCGCAATTGTGGGCGCTGGTGGCGGGTTGGGAGCCCTGGCACAGCAATATGCAAAGGCCATGGGCATGCACACCATCGCCATTGACACTGGTGATGATAAGAAAAAGCTTTGCGAACAGATGGGATCACAAGTGAGTGTTTCAGAGTCCGGATGTGAGGATGGATACTGACTGCTTCAAACAGCATTTCATCGATTTCGCCAAGTCCAGCGACGTTGTCAAGGACGTCAAGGCCGCTACCAAAGACGGCCTCGGTCCACACGCTGTGATCCTGGTGGCTGTCAGCGAAAAACCCTTCCAGCAAGCCGCCGAATATGTCCGCCCTAGAGGTACCGTCATTGTGATCGGTCTCCCCGCGAAAGCCTATATCAGAGCACCCGTCTTTGAATCGGTTGTGAAGATGATCCGAATCCAAGCCTCATATGTCGGTAACAGACAGGACGGCGAGGAAGCTCTCGACTTCTTTGCTCGTGGCTTGATCAAGGTACCGTTCAAGACCGTGGAGTTGAAGGACCTTCCCAAGGTGTATGAGATGATGCATGCGGGCCAGATTGCCGGACGATATGTATTGAAGATGCCCGACGCTGAATAGACTTGCCCCTCAGAGTGAGGTCATGTGGAGTTTGCTTGAGTCGGATCGATCATCACGTCCGGGTTATGGTTATGATATGATATGAAAAGGGTTTCCGACGAACCTGGGTAGCATGTATGTGTATGCTAGACATTTGATGACATATTGCAATTGGATGCATGAGAAATGACAGCGGCCAAGTCTCTTGCGTTGGTGTATGATGATGCAGAAGAGGTGAGGTTTGTCTGCGAGAGATGTCCCTAAGTTTCATGCCGTCTAGGCGGAAGAAGATGTCATCCGGAACAGCATTTTTCCGTTCCGATGGCCTCTCATTTAGCTCCGACGCGTGCTGCTTTCTTCTACCAACTCATCACCTTCGACTTCTTTGTCTTTATTCTCTTTACTGATATTAACACGAAGCTGTGTCAACACTCCGATGGTGCTATAACTCAGCCCTATCGATGATACATATGGCAATTCTGTCAGCGGCATCAAGCATCGCAAGCTATCAGTTCAAGTTCTTTGATGCAGGTCATATCCGGCGGGTCAATGGCAGGGCGAAACACTTAGGACCCTGGTAAGGTGGCGGCTTGCAAATGACAAGAGAAATGAGTAAGCTTGCATCGCACTACCTCCCACGACCAGTTCAGCCTGAACTCCTTATTCGTTACGGCGCAGACTATACACTCTGGTCTGTCTTTGATACGCTGCAAGAGACACCGGTGGCCGATGCTGCAGTGCCTACAACAAACTCAAAACTTATCGTACTTGACCGAGTCCGGAAATACCTCTTTCCTCATCAGGCTTTTCGAGGCGCCGTGGCGTGTTGCCCAGGCTTCCCCTCCTCGTCACCATGGTAAGTGCAACTCTAGGTTATTACCTAACGAGCAGGTCGTTTGTTCGACCGGCCGTCTTCGTGTTTAGTCACCATATTTATGGGTACCGAACGAAGCCAAGCACGACCTAAAGTGCACCTCCCAGTATGTGACGAGGCTTAATGTCCCAGAAAGAATCAACCCAGTGAGCCGTCCAGGCGGCTTATGAGAATATTCGCTTCGCCGCTTTACATTGGGGGATATTTAGTGTGGGCTTAATCCGAGATCGACGATCCTGATATCCCTCGTCTTGCCAACTCAACCACATATTCAAGTATATTACCTCCATGAATTGGGGATCGCAGAATGAGACGGTCTGCTCCGCAACGCTCCTCGTTCCTGTTGCAGGATGAAGTCCCAGTTCATGTTCATCAACAAAAATCCAGAATCCGATTCCCTCTCTCACAGCAACAAGAAAGAGCGCATTCAAATACATAGTCATGTCCAGAAAGGCCACCGGTACAAGAAGTCCCAGAATGGCATGTTCATTGCAGCTCAACTCTCTCATCCACAGGCTGGTCGTAGAGCCAGCAGCTCAGCAAGCTCCAGTGGCCACTTGGCAGAGGAGGCCGCCACCAAGCCAGGACAGTCCACCGTGAAGGGTTCGAAGCCACTTCTCAGCCTGGTCGGACGTATTGTGCAGAGTGACCATAACGGGCAGACGCAACCACAGGACGCGAACATCGATCCTCGTCTCTGGGACATGTCGCAAAACACCGACTTAAACATTGATCCTCTTCTCTGGGATATGTCGCAACACACCAAGTCGAACCCATCATCCCCAGACAGCATCCCGGTATTTCCAGCTTCAGCAGAAGAAAACTTCGACCCCTTCGACGTCACCTGTGTCAGAGTCGATCAATCCATACACAATCTGCTCCAATATTTCCTTAGAGTCCATCATCCTGCTATATGGCATCTCGAAGGTGCTGTAGGGAAGGATCAGAACTATGCTTTTCGATACGATGCTTTATCAGTCATTCAAGGCTGTCTACACGATCAATATAATATGTACTCGCTGCTGGCATCCATGTCCAGCTACATGACTTTCATCGATGCCATACCGCCTTCCGGCAACGGCAACCTCTACATTCACAAAGCTCTTCAGTCTTCCAAAAGATATGTTGAAAGTCGTCAACCAATCACGAGCAGGACGGTTTTCAATACTTTCCATCTCGGTTGTGCCGAGTGGTATAGATACAATGTTGACGCGGCTGTCATACATATGAAGGGCGCAAAAGCAATGGTCGACTCACTCGGCGGACTGAGCGCCCTACAAGGTCCGCTAGTAGAGCTACTTGTCAACGGCGACGCTTACATCGCAGCCGAGATGAATCGCAAGCCGCTTTGGTCCCATGCCGATTTCGAGGCCGGTGAAGATCATCCTATGATCGGCTACGCCCTTCAAGAACTCCAGAGAGTCCTTTCGGGCAAACTCCGGACGGCAGCCGGCCTGCTCACGTCCAACCAGCAGGAGATCGTGCCGTCTAGTCTACGTTGGGTCATCCTGGATTTGACTGTGGTGCTGTCTGCCCTGAAATCATCTCAGACGGCAGACGCGAGGACTGAGAAGCTCCCCAGAGGAGGCCTGCACTGGATATACCTACGGAATCTAGCCATCAAGCACCGGCTTTTGGAGATGGAATTTGAGGATCCCAGAAGCGAAGCTGTGCGCATCGCAGTGCTACTATGGATATACATGTGTTTCACATACGCTGGACGGCGGAGATCCATCAAAGTCATCGCACCGTTCCTACGGCACACTCTGCTAAAAACATCGAAAGATGACTGGGAAGGCCACGAAGAAGTCCACCTCTGGATATTGTGCATCGGAGGTCTCTCGGCCACGCTTGGTAGCGACGAACATACATGGTTTCTCACCGAGCTCAAAAACAGTCCCATCGGCACGCTGGACAATTCGGAAGTTATACTTGATGTCCTCATTTCCTTGTCGAATAAGTTTTTCTACCTGGAGTCGGCGCAGAGATCTATACTGAAGGCCCTCGCTCAGGGTGTCTCGGCCACGCGATCAACAGGGGTTGAATGGGCATCAAAGCCATAGCATTGCCCAACGCTCGAAGATTGAAATTACACACGCACTGGGAATGGAAAAATCATGCGCCACGTGAAACGAGAACAGGACAGTCAATGCCATGGTCACATCTGGGGAGAAGACATGTCCAAAAACGTCTGAGACCAGGGCGTAGGTGATGCAAGCATGGGGTGCTTTCTTGTCGACCGCGATCTGATGTACGTACAGTAGTAGCTACCTTGGCGTGTGACACTCGCTTCATTGCCTTGCCATGCTCGACCTGCTGTGCGAGACCCAGGTGCGCCTGGTGGACAATCGAGATCGAGCATGGCAAGGTAAATAAAAGTGATCAGACCGCTTTGCCTCCCATGGACATCATTGACCAACACCTTCTTCCTTACTCTCACCATCTTACCTCCTCGTCTCTCACAATGTCTGCCCCCTTACTTCCTCCTCACATGCTTCTTCTCCCTTCATCAGGCGCGTCTACCCTTGGCATGGTGCCGCACGATCTTGACGTCAGGTTGTCCATACGAATGATACCTCCTCACAACCGCTCATCTTATGCACACTGTCCGACGCTCTCCGCGGGCGGCGCAGGTCCGAGTCCGTCCCTGTCACGGGTGCCTTGCTAGAACTCGTATAGACATGGTTGTTGTGCTTTGCTGTGGCCCTTTCTTGCCCCATGACTGTCATCGTGCCGGTGCCAGTTGTCTTCCAAGCTGGCCACTGAACAAGAGGTGTCTCCGATCAATTTGTCTGACCATTCTCTCCACCCACCCACATTAGCAATTCCAGCCTCACTCATCTCCGCCTCTTTTCCACAACAACAGTCCGTCTTTTCTCCTCTGGATGACCACGCCCCTTGGAAGCCTGTGCCGCTGCTGCTCTCTTCTCCGCCTCTGCACGTGCTCGAGCTTTCTGGTAGCGCTCGTCTTCGCTCGAATCCTCCTCGCTACCCGTGGACTCGCACTCCGATGAACTCCACCCTCCACATCGCTTGCCTCCACAATCGAGTTTGATGCGTTGACCCGACCGAGTCACGCCGTATCGCTCGCATCGACAACTGCGGTCACTTACGCTCGACAAGGTTGACGGAGATGAACGTGAGAATGCCGTACCACTGGAAGACCCATCGTCCGAGATCTCGGACGGTGATGCAGAGCTAGGGTCGTGGATATGGTATCCTGCGAAACGTTCATCAAGGTCGTCGATTGGGGAGTCGTCGTAGTCGGCTTCACGCACTCCACGAGAGGCGTATGGCTTGCTTGGCTTGGGATGCTGAATCTTGCCTGGGCTCAAAGCGCGGCCTGTGGGAACTTCTCGACTGTAGCGATTGCCTGAGACATTGGTGTTCACGGCTGGGCGTTCCGCTTTGCCGTGGTCCTTGTCCTTGCCACCCGGGACGTCAATAACATTGAGTTTCCGACCAGTGGTCTTCTCGGTCACGAATTCCTTGGCTGGATCGTGA
This sequence comes from Exophiala sp. CCFEE 6388, assembly GCA_035928005.1. NCBI lineage: Eukaryota > Fungi > Ascomycota > Eurotiomycetes > Chaetothyriales > Herpotrichiellaceae > Exophiala > Exophiala sp. CCFEE 6388. Next base: position 146,938 of record JAVRRU010000009.1, read on the forward strand.
GAGACGTGGTAGCCGTCCACGATGTAGTAGTACCAGTATCGCGAGCCAAGTTTGAGGGTGTTCGCCCCTTGAAAGCGGAAGGTTCCTTTCCAGGATCCAGGCTTTGCGGCGGGATCTTTGACAAGGGACAGGGGAAGCTGGGATTTGTAGTTGTCCCATGAACCCAGAAGATGGACGGTGCGGACATTCGGAGAAGTGCGGAGTGTGAATGAGAGCTGGACTGCTGGTGATGACATTCTGATACTGTTTTTTGGTTTCGGTTTTGAAAAAATTGGTTAGGTATTATTAGTATGTGCCTGACTGGATCTGATTAGCTTGCGTGCAGGAAGTATAAGGCGTATAGGCGTACAGCTTAATATGAGGTGGCCTGTCGTCGTGACTATTGATGCGTAACAATGCGTGAGTTGTTTCGTTATGGTGCTGAAGAGCTGCTGTGGTGATGAATCGCTTGACTGAAAATAGGTATGCTGATGCTGATGCTGATGCTGGTGATTATAGATGCTATTAAGTTGACAAAGGTCGTTGAGGCAGAACAAGTGTGAAGATTAATGGCCACGTGTGAAGTGATTGCCGAATAGACAATGGATCGGGTCGGAGCAGAGCTTCCTGAACAGACACGTCAAGGTGGTGTTGATGATATCTAGGAAGGTTTGAGAAAGGTGCTTTTGTTTCAGTGATGAACAGATTGACCAGCAATCGTGACAACACAACGTGGTTGATGATGAGGTTTGAGACACTTGATGCTGAGCGAAGGAGGTCGGCGTGTTGATGTAGTGTTGGACCGTGGTATGCAAAGAAGCCAAAGCTTTGGCTGTCTTGAGGCTATGTTGCAAGTTCCGTGCGGCACAGCGATCTTGCAGGGTTGATTGAACCAAGTCAAGCACTACTCGCCGGGAGTAATGCAGATGCGTCCTTCGCTTAGGATAGAATTGGATTAGGTCGATCCAGAGTACCTGAAAAAAGAAGCAAATGATGCCTTGCAGCAGTATCGACAACAACAAAACAGATAAGTTGGTTGATTAAGTCGTTGGAGAGGCACAGCAAGTATTGGTGTGCGGTAACAGTAGTAAGAGCTATTAGGTGGAAGAATGATCGTTGACCAGCAACGATGATGGTTCCCTTTGAAAGTGATTGACCAAGAAAAGATCTCTCTTCCTGTACTAGAACAGAGTCTGCAAAGATTGGTGTTGGCGTGAAGAAATGTAGCAGATGAGCCCAGCTCAAGAATGCCACAAGTCGTAAGGTTTTGATATGAACCAGAAACTCGGATTGACAGATGTCAGGGTGTTCAGATCAATAGTGTACCAGACACTAGTTCTTTGCAGGAATGATTAAACGTGTAAAGGACGAAAAGGAGACGTTTTTTTCAAGAATAGCTCTTTGTTACCGCACAACCAAAATTAACAAGACTTGCTTGCTTGAGGGAAGAGGGAAAGAATCGAAGAGGCGTCGGGGATGGCAATATTTAGATACAGCAGCGGCGGTGGAGAGGTCGCTGGCCTTCTGGCCGCATATGGACCGAGCACCGGGTTGGCCACATGGTGAGCGTGTGATGTTAAGGTGCAGAGGAGGATGAGGACAGAACAAGATAGGCTGGATGAGTGGGAGAGGGAGGATCAACCGGGCGCGTAGAGAAAAGAAGACGATACTGGATTGAGATGGACCACATCGAGGCTGGGCGCTTAAGCAGAGAGTGATTGGTGTGATGAGTGCACAATCCCGGTCGACAATGACTTGCATATCATCCAATCATCACCATCTTTATCAATAGACTCGACATTTTGTGTCTCCATCTTCATCATCGTCGACCTACTATAACAGACCGGGACTGTTGGCCACCATCAGGCGCTTTGGGGCAATCGTGATAAACACCACATCACCTGCAGTAGATATAGACACTATCGATCTGGGGCGCTCCGGATCGTGAACACTAACGGCAATGCGAGTGAGCAAGAAGAAGGGCAGATACCATTCATGGGTTTGCACCGATTGACTATACCAATAGCAGGAGTTTACAATGCACATAACCGCTGACAATCCATGCTTCGCCTTGGATCCTCGTAGCATCAGCACATCCAGCTATACACCGGTTTACATCAACCAAACAGAAAAACCCTCTCAAAGGTTCCAATCCAATATCACTCCGCATTCATCCTATCCCGCGTATGTTGGCAGTCTAGAACCATTCCTTCGCCAGCCATCGGTTGTAGAACTCCAAGCTCGCTTCGGGTTGGTCAAGAGGAACCATGTGACCGCCTGCATGAATTCTCATGAAAGTGAAGTTGCCATGGGACTTGACTTCTCCGATCTTGCGTCCATTCTTGGTGCCATCGAGCCGAAGGTCCTCCATCTCAGCGGCTGCGAACTTCTTGTGGTCGGGGTATTCAAGCGCCTCAGTCCATGCCTTGTTACCAAGCCAGTTGCAGATGAAGTCAGCGTCACCTGCATAGATCAACACCGGCAGCTTCTCGATGAGGCCAGGCACTAATCGATGGAAAGGTTGCATCCAGTCACCCTGGAACAGGAAGTTGCGGTTAATGTCGAAGTTGCACGAGTCGTAGCCATCGACCTCCACACCTAGAGCCTTCATCACAGTCTTGTCATTGAGCCATTTGCTGATCCAGCCGAGCTCGGGATAGCATAGGTTGCTGCTATCCTTGCACTTGCCACGCACATCATAGACATTCTGGCCGGTTCTCTGGTAAGGTGCTAGCAGAGCATTATTACAGTAGATGCTTGCTGGGACACACGACCAAACGCTTTCGCTGTTGTAGCAACTCTCAATCAAGTTCAAGCAGCGAGGAAGAGCATTGTCCATGGCTTGGCAGGACTGTTCGTCAAGAACAGCAGGCCATCCTCCATCACCACATGCCATTGGGCGGTATTGGGGGTACTGAGTCAATCCATCAGTAAGACCGTTGCCAATCAGGAGCGATTTGAGGTTGATGTTGCTCTTCTTGTGTGCCAGGATCTCGGACGCAAAGACGGGGATATAATGTCCAGCATATGATTCACCCGCAATGTGGAAATCCTGCTCGGCATACTCGGGGAATTGTTTGAAGAACAAGGTAAGCAATGCGTACACGTCCTTCCCAGCAGCGACAGTGTTGGAGACGCTAGAGCTGGAGTAGGAGTAGCCGACGTTGACAGGCTGATCCAGGAAGATGACGCTGGCATTGTTAGTCCAGGAGTATGGGTTATCAACAAGCTGGAGTTTCTCGTTGATTCTGGCCGGTCCAAGCTCGAGGAAGAGACCGGTCAACGACGAACACCCAGGACCACCGTTGAGCCACAAGACAACCGGATCGTTCTTAGGGTCATTGCGTGACTCAAAGAACCAGTAGAACAAGTGCTTATCGTTCTCATTGTCATCGAGGTAACCGGAGTATTGCTTGACAGTGTCAACACCGAGCGATCCGGGATCAACCGACTTGACACGGAGGTCGTATGTGTTGAGCTTGCCATCGATATCACGCTCTTTCTCGCCATTGGCATTCTCAACCCAAACGCTTTGAACATCAGCGCCACGGACGATGTGATCCCATTCGTGGTCTGGACGGCGGGTATGCTTCTTGGGGAGCGAGAAGAAGCTGGCTGCGCTCATATCTTCGGGATACATCGCTGCAACTTCATCCCAGATAGCAGCTGTTTCAGCCGTGAGGCCCTTCAAGGCATCTTTGAGGTGATGAAGCTGGTTTCCGAGGACGTCCTTGGCTTCGGCAGGGAAGGACTTGGGGAACTGGAGGGGTTGTTGAGGGGCGATTGCAGCAGAAGCCACTCCAGCTAGGAGGGCAGCAGAGATAGCTTTCATGATGGGGGAAGTTCGATGCAACTGTTGTAATCGTCTGATCTGGCCAGTCAAGGCAGCAGCGAATACAGATAACAGTGGGAGGTGGGCCGGGAATCAATCCCAGTGCAGTCAAGTGAGCTTCAAGCTGACACAAGACTGATGGAGGAAGCAAAGTGTTTGAGAAGAGTAATGAGAGGGATAAACAGAGAGGATAATGGGATGGAAGAGAGATATGAAGTCTTGGGCGAACTGCGACCTCGTAATGAAGCAGCCTGTTCCGAGGCCTTGGTCCTGTTGTCCTCGTTTCGCTGGTTGCTAGACGACCCCGTTTCATTCCAATTTATTGGCCTGCTGACATCACCATGTGACCATCGATAAGGGAAACAGCACGTGAGCAGCCTCTATCTTGCTCTAGGCTCTTTGTAGATTAGTCCCAACCCTCCATTCCTGCCAAGCCTCCCACAGAACTTTTTCGCTCTTGCCTCGACGTCGAGAAGACAAACTGCGCAATCGCAACTGTTTCCCATCGCCAACTTCAACGAAGAGACTCGCCCATCATGTGTATGTGTTGCACCATCGCCGCAGGATTGATAGAGGACGCTCGCTAACCTATGTCACAGCTCTCGTCAGCGGAGAGAAGTCGAACTGTACGAATCCCAATTCCTCGCGATATCCGATCATGTCTAACAATGCGCTACAGTCCAGTTCATCCTTCGTCTTCTCAACACCAACGTCGATGGCAAGCAGAAGATTATGTACGCCTTGACCCGAATCAAGGGTGTCGGTCGTCGCTACTCCAACTTGGTTTGCAAGAAGGCCGATGTCGACTTGAACAAGCGGTACGCAGGAATATTTTGATGTTCACAGAAAGAGACAGGACTGATGAGAAATTTTAGTGCCGGTGATATCACTACCGAAGAACTCGAACGAATTGTCACCATCATCCAAAACCCTACCCAGTACAAGATCCCAGAATGGTTCCTGAACAGACAGCGCGATATTGTCGACGGCAAGAGCTACCAGGTGCTGGCCAACGGTATGGAAAGCAAGCTCCGTGAGGATTTGGAACGTCTGAAGAAGATCCGGGCTCATCGTGGTCTGCGACACTACTGGGGTCTCCGTGTCAGAGGTCAACACTCCAAGACTACTGGCAGAAGAGGTCGCACTGTCGGTGTCAGCAAGAAGAAGGGTTAAACGATTGCTTTCATGGGCATGTTTGCAGTCAAGTTTGGGGGTTCATCGGGTGGAGTCGGCAATGAATTTCGAACTCTGCATCGATCGAATAAAATGGCATGGCTGGTGTTTCTCAGCCTGTGCAACGATATCACAAATACTCGCCGGAAGTCCATGGTAGTGGGCTTTCGGAAAATGCACGGCAATTGATTGCAACTTTTCTTTCCTGCTTGTTTGTGGGTGGACTTGCTTTGTGTGTCGTTCATGTTTTTGTGCTCTTGTGGTATGATGGAGGCATTGTCACTTGTGGAACGCAGTATTTGTTACACGAGTGGCATTCGATTGTCGTAATCTTGAAGCTACCGGAACGGGCTCTTCCACCTTGGAGCTTTGGGACCTATGCAATCGCACGCCCTGGACATTCAGTTGGCGCTCTTGACCCCAATTCTTTGACCTGCCAACAACGCTTTCCAAAGGTCCTAGACGATATCCCTACTACGCTGCGCCACAAAGGTTCTTTGCTCTTGAACAGAACGCCCATGGATTCAGATCAGCTCCCTTCTTCCGATAGGAACTAATGCGTTTCCAGCGGTCGACACCAAAATCCCGGCCTTGGTATTGGTGACGGTTGCCAACATGTCTTTCCTGTTGTATCTCTCTGCCGTGTAACGCTGATTATTTCTGGCAGTCTTTTTTCAAAGCACTTCCGGGCATCTGGCACTGCATCCAACCCCAACCAACTCTGACCTGAGCAAATGGGCGGTGGGCTCGAATAGTATGGCATTGAACCAAGAGAGTATGTAAGGGCCGCACCACTCATCAATGCCCTCTTCCCTGCTCGCAAGCATGATCTGAAGTTCCTATTCAGGTTCTAGCTGACTTTGTCTCAGTCGACCCTAGTCTAGCTACGTTCTGGAAGGAAACTGTCCTCATGCAACGTGCGATACTACGTCGAACAAAGAGGCTTGTACATGCTGGGCAAGCGTCACACTTCCAATGTTTGTCCATTAACAGCATCCATTGAGTAAATATGTCTCGGCAGGCTTGTGGCCGAAGGCGGAACAGTGATATTCTCGAAAGATGGAAACCCCAGAAAAGTCTATGCTGTGTTGATCACGATGCAAAAATCGCAGATATAAAGTCCTCTTCCCTCTTTACACCTGTCTTCCATCGTCACCACCAAACTTCCGCGCACTTCCCACCATACTCTCCACGCTTCAAGCAAAATCTCACAGTCAACCTTACGAGCTTCTTCCACTCTTTGTCCTAGCGGACCTGCTTCCAGGCACAGCAACCATGGTGTCACCCGTCTGGCTCCTGCTCTCCCTGGCCATCATCTTCTCATCTACCGTTTCAGCATTCTCAGGCAACTTTAAGCTCACAAACATGACCGTCTTTTCACCATCCCAATCCAGCGCAAACTCTACAGAGGGGTCTTACGTCGAATGTGAGTCTTCGCTGCCATTGCATTGCTCCGCGATATCCGCCCAGCCCTCCTCCACCTGGTAGACCTGACAGCCACTAACGATAACAGTCAACTTCGGTGACGAGGACACTGCCCAAATTGGTCCCATACATTGCTGCGTTCAATGGGCGGTCAACGCAAGTCCACCTACGACTTGGCCAGGCAGCTGTGACAACGACACATTCGCCGTCCTCGTCAGTTCATGGAATGGTGTGCAAGACCTGACCCTTGACCTGCAACACACGTACATTGACAACAGGTAAGCATCTGGCCAAGATCAAGCATACGACATGATGCTGGTACCGAAAGAGTAATACAAAGCTGACAGGCGGGCTTAGTGTCGGAGAATATCCCTACAATGTCCTTACCAAGTTCGCCAACTTGAGTCTTGCGTACCCTTCCACTCAATACTACGACTGTGACATGTCCAAGGCAGAATGTCAGGGCTCGAGCGCAATCACCGCCGTCGTCACCTCTTCCACTGCTTGAGGAATCGGATCGAAAGGAGACGTTGAAGAGACTCAAGAGGAATAATGACCAGAGACATGTGTGACACATGATGACGAGCGCATAATCGTACCTTAAGGGACTGGCTGAACCGTCTTCAAAGTGCTGCATGTAATGTAATGTGGGCTGGAGGGGATTGATTGTGGAAGCATAGGTTAGGAGGCTATTATGGAAAAGAAGTGTCATCATCCCCGTGACAATGAGCACAAGGAACATATTATTAGCTGGATGCATAGAGAATATGTCAAAACAGGTACCATGCACTGCACTGCGAACGTCAATCGCCCTGAGTGCTGAGTGATCAGTGAGTCCACCGCACAGTACCATGGCAGTCCATCGATATACTGCCACTGAACTCCTAACTTGACTTGACTTGATCTGAGTCACGTCACTTCAATCTTCAAGCTTCTTTCTCAGCCCTGCCCAATTCAACGTCGGTCCTGGGCCAGAAATGACTAAGATCGCCAACAGGCAGCGTGAGAGCCAAACGCATCTCGGCAGCCATCATCACGAAACACATATACCAGCCAAGGAGGCCGACGATGAACAGCAAAGCCCCTCCAGTCTGTTTTCGGTCGTGTCAGCCACTTATCACGCACGTAGAATCTCTCGTACTCACCACCTGCAACGTATGAGCAGTCGCATATTCGCCTCTGCTGACCTTCCAGTACGCGCCGCTGAGGACCCAACAGGCGATCGTGACGAACAGGAAGATACCCGCAAATACACAATTCGTTTTCAGTGTGAAGATAAAGTATGTGAACAGTGCGAAACCCCAGATGATCAGGTACAAGGCGATGACGGCATTATATGCCTTTGTGGCTTCTCCGGCGACAGAGTCGGTGCCGCTTGTCGAGTACGGTGCGCCGAGACCCAGCGTGGGTAACTGAAGCATGCCGAAACTAAGCCAGAAGACGGCGAAGAGTCCGCAGACCATCATGGAGAAGAAGTTGCCCATGATCCATTCGAAGATGACGGTCAGAATGAGTAGGACGGGCCCGACGAAGAAGAAGATGCCGCTATAACTTGTTTTAGTGGCTGAAGCTGAAAGAGATGTGTATGTGTACTTACACGACGGGATAGAGGCCAGAGGCACCGCCCCAGCCCATCTCGACCATTGCGAAGGTCATTGTCGAGATCACGAAGCTTGTTCTCGTCAGTTGCAACGTTCAGAGGTGAGGTTCTTGAGATGTGATACTCACCCAACGAAGCCGAGAGGAGTAGGGTTGGCAAAACGTCTGATGTTGTCGCCGGAATGAGGGACCTTAGGTGTCAAGTATAGCTGTGGTATGCGATTAGCGTGTTGCCGCGCCTCTCGGGGTTCACCTGCATACCTTCTCGAAAAGCTCAGGGCTGATGGAGATCGCGCCAGCAGACACCGTGTGCGACAAATTCGGCTTCTCTGAGATCATGTCCGGGTCGGACGAATCGGCTCTGCCTGCGGACGACATTTTGGAATGCTAGATGTGTTCGATCTGGGGAGGGCGTTGGCAAGAAGGGAGAAAGACCTGGGAAAGCATCACAAGGCCAGGCAGGCCATGCCAGTCGGGGTACAGAGCTCTTTATGTTCCTCTCCTGACAGCTGCAAGATCATTAGGTCACCGCATGTCAGAAAAACGTGGGGCCTCCACAAGAACTTGGACAGGCAGGTGCCAATAGCGGTCTGGGGATGGCAGTCATGACTGCGATTGAGCATGTAAAAGGATGCATCGGTGAAAAAAGTAAGACCTTGCCCTTGCCATAGTAGAATATACGGCCGGTGGCTGAACGTCGCGTGGTTCGACTGGACCGGGGCCGCGGCGGGGAAAGCTGCACAAGGTCACGATCACTGGAGAAGTATTCCAAGGCAGCGGTGCAATTTGTTTAGACGAATGCCACCCTGTACACAGTCCGGGATCGCCAGGAGTTGACTGGACGATCCATCCTGGTCAGCGGTGAGGTGGCCTACCTTGGACAACCCCGCAAGTGCGAGTCCGAGATGTGTGATTGGCATCGACCCCAGACGAACTGGTGAGCCTTGCTTCATCGCTTTACTCACGTACATGTTGCAGAAGCCCTGTGAGCGTGGAGAGCTGGTGGAGAGGAAATCCTGGAGAGCTCCCGGCTGGAGGGAATGTGAAAACGGACGACCACCACCTCCATGGACTGTCCCCGCAAAGTCAAGCAGGAAATGGAAGTACCGAAGCTGAAAATGGAAGAGGAACTGGGGCTGGAATACGTACAGGGGGCGTACCCCAGATGAAGTCTAGCATTGCTCGGGAATTCTGCTGATTCGGCACTTGGTCATCAAAGACCTGGCAAGCGAGAGGGGATGGTGAGCTCCATGGCGTTCTTCATGCTGCTGGAGAATTTGGAATTATTTTTCTGGGGCTGGGCTAGCCTTCGAGTGAGTCCATTCGAGGTATGGACAGTAATAATGGTGATGAAAAGAAGGAATGGTGCAGATGCATATTCATATTGGACCGTTTGGTGTCCCGTATTTATGCTTTGCGGGATGAATATTCCGCCGGCGGAAGTTCTTAGTTCTTTATCTTGATCCCACTTCATCCGACAACGACAATGAAATGGAAAGGCATACTGTGCTTTCCGCCGGCCAGTAGTGCACTTCTTTGCACTGTAGTCGACAAGATGTGATTCTCACGCGGTGGGTAGGTGTCTGTAAGTCCAAAATACCCTAGAACACCCCCCTATATTTGTCTACTACCTCTCACCACCGCCTCGTTGCTTCACACAGCAATCGGTGCGGTATATGGCGATGGCGCTAGTCACACCGCGCTGCCTGCGCAGACTGCGAAATATGGCGCGGTGGAGGCAGTTGCACATCGCGCGACTCACACCATAACACCTCATCAGTCAAGCTGTCGCGCGAAAGGGGCTCTCTCAGGTCGCTTAGTCGTCAAAATGGCTTTCCTAGCGAATGAGATCTTGCTCAAGATCATTGACGAACTCCGTGACGACCGCACAGCGTTGGTAAACCTGGCGAAAACATGCAAGCACTTCTACGCCATGACCGAAGCGCATCGCTTTCGAAAAGTCCACCTTCGCACCAAGGGCGATTTACTCCTTCTCAAGGGACACCTTCAGAGCAACTACTTTCTGCACAATATGGTTGAGACACTTGTCATCGGACCAGAGCAGATGATACGCGAAGAGGACTTTTGGCAACTGAAGCAAACCGCCAAATGGTTTCGCGGCCTCAAGCACCTGGCGATACGCTACCCACAGCAGGCTGTCACGACTAATCACGAAGCATTGTTCTATTCGATCAGGGGGTCCCACCAATTCATTCCAGCTGCGTTGCGTTCTTGTAAGTTCATTATCCAGATCCTAGTTGATGTTCTCAAGAATCACTAAACGTGTACTTTATCTAGGCACACTTGTCTTCGACGACAATGCAACCACACCACAAGCTTCCATAACCCTACTCGCCCCTCTCTTCTCTCGTTCAAGGCTTGAGGAATTGAACATTGTCGGGGCCAGGCTGGATGATATCTCACCCCACTTCATGAGGTCGACCACTCCGGTAAAGACCTTACGTCTGGAAAATTGCCACAGCGACACCGTAATCCTCTATCACTTACGCCCTATGCTTCGCATGTCAAAGGCACTCCAGACGTTCTCGTTTTCCATGGATGTCACAAGCTTCTATCAACTTCCAGCTCACGCCTATGACGACGTTTCGGAGCCAGAATACATGAAGCGCCTCCTTAGGGTGCTGGGTGATTGCCACGGGAAGTCGCTGACTCGCTTAGAGCTGAAATTCAACTACACCAAAATCCTCGGCAGCATGTGCCCAACCGATACTCCAGTGGATTTGTTCGCGAATTTGCTCGCGAAATTCGTCCAACTCAAACACTTCGAGCTCGGCTTGCGTGAATGGGAATGGAGCGATTTTCGGCCAGCTCAGCCTCGTCACTTGGAAGCAGGCGGTCATCGTACTCAAATACACCTCTTCTTGTCTCTTCTCCCGAATACCCTCGAATCCTTCAAACTTCGCCTCATCGATGGCCCAGGCGTCCCCGTCACCGGCATGCAGTATCTCTGCGAGAAGATCATCGAATGGAAGGCAGAACAGGTTGATCTCAAGCTTTTCGAGCTCGAGTACGTCGAGAACAGAGATCCAGCGACCACAGCCTGCATCATGCAGCGTGCGCAAATCCAGGAGACTGGAAAGGCTTTGAAAGAGGAAGGAATACAGTTCCGTGTCTATGAGACTGTGGTAGAGAAGGCAGAGGCCAGGGGCATGGTTCATGGCCTGCATTTGCCGACTTTTGTACGGGTGTACGACAGCTACGGCAATGGGGCATTCGAGGGTCAGGGTACGAAGATGGAGTTGATGGGCGACTGGTACCGCAACTGCGGTGAGAGAGTGTATTGAGTTGACGGCGATCTCGAATCGAAATGGCAAGGGGACTGCGTTGCAGCTAGCGTGCCTGACATAGGTAGTGAATGAGACAACATCGATAAGCAGCAAGAAGCCTTCAGCTTCAACGATAGTACCTAGTACTGACGTAGAGGGCGCTCTCCATATGAGTAGCTACTAGGATAACCTCGATGTCCGGCTAGACTTCTTCATCTCCAACGATAATGCCCATGACGATGCAGATGGCGCTCTTCACATGGGGAGTGAATTAGTATACTGCGATAGACAGCTGGAGCAACACTTCTTCAATGACCTTGCCTAACACTGATGCAGATGGCGCCCCTGATGTATGCAATGCACTAAGATGACCTTGATCGGCGACTAGTCGCCTCCAGCTTCAATGACCTTACTGATACCGATGCAGATGGCGCCGCAGATACGGGGAGTGACAGAGTGCATCTCGTTGGTAGGCTACAGGGCTCCAGTTTCAATGATCTTGCTGGAACTAATTTTATTCTTCATTTCGAGAAGTGATTGCTGCAGAAGCTATGTGTCCAGCATTTACACATCTTCCCAAGTTTTGTTGTTCCCACCTCAGTCTCTAAAAGCCCATCTGAATCACAAACAGCTGGTCATGATCTAGCACACAGGGTGGCTCTTGCCATGTTTGCCTTGGAGCGAGTGCTTCTCATCCTTGAAGTGGTTTTTGCCACCCTTGGCGTGCTTACCTCTCGAAGTGTTCTTAACGATATGCCTGGATGCCTAGATCAGTATTTTTTTTGGACACACAAAGAAGAAACACGTACTCTTGGTAACGCTCCATTGTCTTTTTATCCATCTCTCCGAGCACTTGTAGTGCCGCTCTCAGATCGGTAACCAGGCTGTCACAGCGCTGCTTGCTGAAGTCCTCACGGACGACAACACGCATCATCTTGAGACCTTCACTGTGTGGGGCCATGGTGTAGGCCGGGACGACCCATCCACGTTCACGGAGCTGGTGAGCAATGGCAAACTCATCATAGAGCTGACCATGTTCTGGATCCAGGCGGAAGGCAACCACCGGCAATGATCGGCCACCTCCTGGAGACATGAGAATGAAGCCCAGAGCCTTCACCTGCGCAGCGAGATAGTCCGACGTGCGAGTAAGGTTGAGCATGATGCTGCGGTATCCACGCTTGCCAAGACGGATCATCTGGTAGTATTGGGCAATAACGTGGCTGGCGCCCTTGCTGAAGTTCAGAGTGAACGATGCTTGATCGGCGCCCAAGTAGTTGATATTGAAGATAAGTTCCTTAGGCAAGAACTCCGGTGATCTCCAAACGGTCCAGCCGACACCAGGATAAACCAAGCCATATTTGTGACCGGAGACATTGATGCTGACCACCTTCTCTAGACGGAAGTCCCAGAGGAGGTTGGGGTCGACGAAGGGAACCACGAAGCCACCTGAAGCGGCATCGACGTGGATGGGGCAGTCGATATTCTTGGCAACAAGCAGGTCATTGATCTTCTTGGTGTCTTCGTATTCACCAGTGTAGGTGAGACCAAGAACGCTACAGATGCCGATAGTGTTCTCGTCAACGAGGTTGACAGCTTCTTCAGGGTCCATGACATAGCGGGTATTGGTACAGTAGACGTATTTCTCCTCGACTTCGAAGTAGCGGGCAGCCTTTTCCCAACAAACTTGGACTGCGCTGTTCATGACGATGTTTGGTTTGCTAGTATCTTTTCCTTCAGCTTTCCGCTTGTTTTGCCATTTCTTCTTCATGGCCAGAACACTCAACATGATGGCCTCGCTGGAGCCGATGGTCGAGGTACCCATTGCATTGGCTCCATCTTCGGACTCTGGTGCATTGAAGAGGCGGGCAAGCATGTTTACGCATCGGTTCTGGATCTCAGCAGTTTGTGGGTATTCTTCGTAATCAATGAAGTTCTTGGAGAAGGCTTCACACATGAGCTTTTCCGCCTCTTCTTCCTGATACACGCGTTAGTATCCGTGGAGAGCATCGTAGTTAGGGTAAAGGGATGTACCATGAAAGTGGTGACGAAGCTCGCAAGGCTAGAAGACAGTCATTAGCGAATTCACTTTTGAAACACTTGAGGCATCCTCACTTCAGCATTGGGTTGCCGTCAAGACTGAGCTCATCCTTGATCATGCGGTATGCAACTTCCTTTGGCATCTCTCTCTCGGGCATCTCGTGGCTGGGGAGATCCTCTGCGGCGAACTTGGAGCCATAGACACTGGTGGAAAACTCATCGTCACCAGGTGCTTCGAGCGAGATGTGTTCAAGACCTGGGACCACGGAGGCTCTACGGTCCGGGACGCCCTTGCCCTTTTGAGGATCTGGTTTGACGCTCTGGAGGTTCACCATCTTGAATGGTTTGGTTTAGTAGTAGTAGGATGGAAAGTAAAGTAATGATTCAGGAGGATTGAAGATGTGAAGAAGTTTGAAACAAGGGATTTGGGGGGTGCAAGAAAGGAGAATGTGAAGAGGATGAAGCGGTCAGAGTTGGCAAAGCATTCGAGACACTAGAAGCTGCGTGTGCACTTTTCCTGGTAATGGGTAGCTACAGCAAGTTAACGTGATGATTGGGCAGGCGGGAGCTATGTCAGCGTGAAACTTCGTAACGTGGTGACTTGTATGACGAAGCTCGCACCTGGAATGTACCTCCCGGATAGTGATGAATGGCTGATGAATGGCTGATGAGTGTAGGCCAAATTCAACTTTTTGGTGGTGATGACGATTGGCGATTGGCGGGGTTGTTAGGTACGATAGAGGGGCGCAGTCAAGGGGCAAGCCACCCACGACAATCCAATGAATCCATAAACCAAGCATCAACTCATATCCAAACTCTCACCCACGCAGCCATGCACCCGCGGGCCCTAGTGAGCTTGTTATTGCTTAGTTCATCTTGTTTCTTTCCTTGTTCCTGCAACCCAGTAGTTCCGAGCTGCCCAAATGCGCAACCTATTGGTGATGAACAATCAACCTGAACCCCTTCTTTGCATCCCACGAAGTCTGGTCCCTGGTCCCAATACCACGAATGCACGGATCGCTTCTTTCCTTCCGATCGATGGGCCAGGAGACAAATGGCAAGTCGTTCCGACTACCAAGTAACCTGTATGACGATTGACGACGGATATTGAGTCCATGTAAACAGATCTTCAAGCTATCCATCAAGACTCGGTCAAACCGTTCAGCACGACGTCCTCACATCCTCCCACACATCCTTCAAGCTCTCGTGTTGACCCAGTACTGGCTCACTGCACCCCCTATCTCGGCTGCGCTGCTCTGAGATTCCCTTGATCGAGTTCGGAACAGTCGGATGGCATGAACATCGTTAAGGGACGCTTTCTCCAAGGAATAATCTGGTCCAAGATGATGGTACTTGTCGGATCCAGAATCACCGTACAAAGCCTTCAATCGGTCACGTATATCCAGTCGTCTCTGGCATTCCAGTCTCAGCGCACTTTCGCTAGGAGTGCTAGGCGTTGAATCGTGGTGGTGCACCTCATTTTGACTGTTCTTGTTCTTCGACAGTTTTTCTTTCAGTGACGCTTCTTTCCTTCCTGGCCATGAAAACTTCCTCGCCAGTCGAGAAATAGGGCCGATGGACATGGAGTCAAGAGTTCTGCAATCCTGCTCTGAAGGAATACCTGGGCCTATGTTCAGCAGCACCGAGATTTCCACGTTGGGGCCATGCAAGGCAAGTGCTTCATCGAGAGCCACTGATGAGATAGGATGGGACTGAGGAAATGTCTCATCGAAGAAGACACTCTTCCCGACCTTGTAAGGCTTCAAGAAGAATTTGGCGGCTCCGACTGCGGCGAACGCTTGCGAAGTGCGACATTTCTTAGGCTCGGGACCGGGCAGCGTGGCGGTTGTCTTGTCCTTGAAAGTATATGATCTGAAGAGCTCGTACTCGGGATCCCGTATGTTCCGTCCTTGTTTGACGCCCACGGCAAATCTGCAAGAGTGAGCGACATCAGGAGATGAGTGTACCAACTTACGCCTGTGCACATCGGGTTTGGCCTCTCTCGAAAGTGTTTGTCAATGGTGAGTCTTCTCTCAACAGTGAAGCATCTAATCCATAGCGTAACAACGTATCCTCGACCACAGAAACAAGTCGCTCTTGATCAAGCTTAAAAGCGCGGTTTCGCCGTGGCCACCTCGAGGTAGTCCGATCGCTGTCTACTTTTCTCGCAATTTCCATGTATACTGCCATACATGTTGCAATGTCAAGACGGTATCGACCAAGCAACAATGCAATCCACCTGCGATCTGTGTCAGCTGGGGTTGAATGCGTCTTCGGAGCTACTTACCCGCCAGTTCCCACACCACATATGATGTCGAACAGTTCATGAGGGGCTGGAATTCTCGCAGCCTTATTTTCTTTGGCGATGGCTTGACAGACCGCACAGATGCTGCTCAATGTCGCCAATGCCTGCAATCCACCTCCATCTGCCAAAGTCAGCCACGAGGGATACAGCCTGCAGCAAAATCGAACTCACCCAAGGTAAGGATTTTGAGAGGTTGCTGGTTATCCATCCTTTGTTGTTGTTGTCGTGGCCTCTTTCGATAATTACCGCGGGCGATTTATTTGAACACTTGTGGAAGCAGACCCATGACCTGTTTCTACGGATGTTGGCATGAGGGTTTATGATCTCTAAAGTGACCCTGCAGGCTGCGCGGGATGGTCACCTGAGCCTTATCACGTTTGGCCACCCTTTTTCACTGTGTTCGCCCAGTGACACCATCTTTTCTTTCACTACCAGCGTGCGCAGTCATCAGCCGTGCGCAACTTCGCCTCATTGCACTGCCTGGCTTCAACTTGTTGCCCGCTTTGTCAAAGTTGCCGCAGTTGGCGTTTCAGCCCGCATGAGCATTGCCTGTTCGCAGCCACATGAACGTGCAGCCTGATGATGCCCTTGCACGCCATCATCCAATCAAAATCGGCCACTATCTTCCATCCCTGCTTGGACCCCAACAAGCCATACACTTCAGTGGTTCTGCCTGACTGCATTTAGCGATTCGGCCTCAGACAAAATATGTGAGTCAACGAAATCATGGCACCTATGTCTTGTGAGACGGTGCCCCTAAAGAGATTTCATTGGAAGAGCATCGTGCCCTTGAGGTTTCTGTTATGTCAGAATGCTGGGGTCGGGCCTTTCCTCGTCCCGCTTGATGTCTGCAGGTGATTTGTGCACAAGGGTTCATTCATCTTTATATTGGTCCTGCATGGTACTGCATCTTGTGGTCTTCTTGTACAATACATTCTACTCACGATCACTTATTTCAGTCTACCATCCCAGAGCGCCTTCTACAGCTGTGTTTTGGATACGAATCATTCAAATCAACACTGTTCCAGCATTGGCTTCCGACACGGCGTGACTCCATACCCATGGAGCATAAGGCTGCCGATAGAGATGCGGCACCTTCGCGGCCCATCGCAATGGTTTCCTTAGATGGCGGTGGTGTGCGCGGGCTCTCATCGCTGCTCATTATGCGGGCCCTACTCGTCCTTGTCACCGAAGAGCTCGCCCGAAGGAACGTTGTCCCCCACGGTCATCCTACACTTAATCCGCAAGATGTTTTCGATATCGCGGTCGGTACCAGCACTGGTGGACTGATTGTCTTAATGATGGTCAAGTTAGACATGTCAATTGATGAGTGCATCCAACAATACAAAGTCCTTTCCAGCGAGATATTCGCAAAAGAACGTCCAGCATTGGTGAGGCTGTTTGGCTCCGACTGGTCAAAATTCTCAGGTGAAGGGCTCCGCAAGGCCATCGAAAAGCTGCTGGCATCAAAAGGGTATCCTCCCGATCTCAAATTACGGAGCGCGCATTCGAACAGTATGCAGGGGACTGTCCTCTGCCACGAAAAACCAAATCCGCATCCTATTTTCTTCTGTACCCATGAGTGCCAGGGCCCGTATCGACAACAGATGCTGGACTGTGACTTGGAGCTACGGCAAGCTGCACGTGCGACTTCAGCGGCGCCTTCATATTTTGAACCAATGATAATCCGGGGGCGATCGTTCACGGATGGAGGAATCGGCGAGACCAACAATCCTTCTTGGGAAGGAAAGCTGCACTACCACAAGAACCACGGTCTCCGTGAGGAAGAGCGGCTGGTCATGATCAATATTGGAACGGGAACGTTACCTGAAGAGTTCTATGAGGCTCACGATCAGGGAAATCTGCGTCCCTGGTGGACTCGACTTGTGCCAAATGGTCTGGTAAATGCACTTGGTCTCGTGGCGGACCTCATTCACATTGCTACCGAATCAGAACGGCGGGCAGCTGACCTTGCCGTGATATCCGACATGCTTCCCGATCAGTTTTTCTTTGAACGATTCAGCGCAGATACAGGCATCCATGGCATCAAACTAGATAACTGGCGAGCAGCTACAGACAAGGATGGTCCAAGTGAGCTTGAACTGAAGACAAATATCTACCTGGAAAAGCCAGAAGTACGGAATCGCATGGTCGCCGCCGCCGAAAAGCTTGCCGATGTCTACGTGGTCAGGAACAGCTTCACTATCGCTTCTCAAGAGCCGGTGGACGCCATTCGTACAGTTGCCGATACAAACGTTCCTTCTGGCGGTCTCCAACAAGATGTCACAAGAGTCGACCTGGTTAGCGCAGACGGTCGCCTGGAAGATATCGCAAGGATTGACCTGTCTATTGAACTGGGTCTCACACCGCGCAGTCTGTCTGCCATTAGCCATGGTGTAGGAGGGCAACAGGGTATAAGAGGACGAATCGAACTGCTCAGCTCCACTCCTGTGACAGGCGACAGGGCGCCCAGTCTGGTGTCGGCCTCCGACCCTACACGCTCACCGGACCTTTCTGCACCGTCTACACCGGAACCTGCGCGCAGGTATCTTGCTGAACGAGAAGTCGATGTTGACACAGAGGAAGCCCTTCAGGGCCAGGGAGAACAGTTCGAAACCAACAAGGTCATTCCTATACGCGCATTAAGGGTGGTCAGTCCTGCACCTCCAACATCATCGCCGACCAGAAAGTCCAGGCGATCTTCGACTTATCCTCCACGATCTCCTCGAGTGGAAGACGACTAGAAAGGCCTCGGGCGACTTCGTGTCATTTGAGGAGAGGTTCGTTTGCTTGGGGGTTGGAACAACGTTACTAAGGTGGAGGCATGGCAATACGGAGAATTGGAGCAGGAGGATCTGAGTGAAAACGGTTGCTGCAGCGACACTTCTCAGCATATAAAAGCTGCTCCTTCACGGTCCACATTGTAGAGGTGCTGAGGTAGTGAAGATGTATAATATCAATGATAAATCCACTGACCGTGAATTCGGAACAGTTCACAGCAAACTATGATATGCATCTCCATGTCTCATGAACTCAAACTTCGATCATCTTCGGTAACCATACCCGAGTCACATCCCACCACATCCGTCCCCAGACCCCTTCTGTGGCCCTCTGCAATGCCTAAACATGATGCAATTCGTCAAAGTCTCGTAAAGACGTTGACGGACTGGCTGAGGTCATGGCACAATGCTGGGGATTGAATGGACGGAGCACACAGAGTTACAGGTTACCATCACTGCCTTGACCTTGCCCCGTATCCGTACGGACTACGGAGACATCATGGCCATACATCATTCCTCACCTACGTGGCAAAGGTGTGCCTGGCAGGTGTAAGTGGTATATAGAGCAGCCTGGAACCGGAACTTGATGCCTCATCCTGACTTCTAACACTTATTCCGAATATTGTTCATCTTGATGTCGCCTGGTCAACCTAGCCTCTTATTCGAACCGTCCAGCACACCCGACACGACCTCGGATTCTGTGAAGAACAAGATGTCAGGCTTCGAACAAGGAGCCAGAGGCACGACCCAGAGTCTCAACGAGGAGACGTCAATGCCTGAACATGCTGATCGAGCGGTAAGTCTTCTTGTCTCCCACCCTCAAATCTGAAGACAATGCAGTCAAGGGCCAGGCTGACAATACTTCCCACGGCCGTGTAGGACCTCAACACTGCCAATGTCAATGACAAATCGGCCCTTGATTCAAAAGGCTCGATCGGCAAGCAGTTTACGACTGATGGCTTATTGGGCGGTACAGCCCAGAAGGTCGGAGGACCCCTGGACAAGGATGGCGCCGTTGGAAAACAATTCACGGAGAATGGTTCACTGGGAGGAGCGGTACAGGCCCTTGCGGATAAAATGAAAAGAGATAAGTGAGTGACTGTTTCCAGGACAGTATAACCATTCTGTGGCAAGGACAAAAGTACGTCGTACGCGGCTTGTCATGATGATATGACTTTGTGTGTTGTGGAAAGAGATATAATTGTCTGTCGGTTCTTTGAAGATGAACAAATGCATATTCATTGCAGCCATATCTTTACGTCCGGCATAAGTCGTTAACAACATAACAACATGATACATATTTCGTAGGCAACATCATAGTAGACAAGCGTCATACAACATGAAGGGGAAGGGAGCTGTCCGCATCCACCATAAATCCATAGGCTCAAATCCAGCCATATTCCCATCTCTTTGCCGGATCGACATTGGCATTCTCCTTTTGCAGATCTTCAATCATGCTTTGCAACGCGATCTCGCTCCGAGTCGGCCGCGTCTGAGTGTTGCCGAGGTAGTAGCTGTCGATATCAATTTCGGAGAAATCAATCTCTGACGGATCTTCGTCGTAATGTGAGCTGGCAGCATAAGATGGTGGTCCAGTCCGTTCCGGTTGCATATGGGGATATGGCGGGCGCTCGTAATCGTGGTTCCAGTGCTGACCAGGCATCTGCGGTGTCATCCCTTCAATATATGGAGACCGCTCGATCACGGGAGATAGTATGTCTGGAATACGGTACCCATGGAGTTGCCGTCTTGGAGGAGGATATGCGGGATGTGCAGGTCGCGGAAGTTGAACATCCGGGTGCTCCCTATGCTCACCAGAGTTGTGCTCACCGACAACCGCTTGTGTCGAGTCGGATCTTCCAATAGAGTACACTTTGGAAAGGATGTGCTCGGTCCAGTCCTCTTTCTCATCGCCGTAGAGCGCTGGTCCGGGCGAATCAATGTGGTGAGGCTTCTCTTGATACTGT
Organism: Exophiala sp. CCFEE 6388; assembly: GCA_035928005.1. Taxonomy (NCBI): domain Eukaryota; kingdom Fungi; phylum Ascomycota; class Eurotiomycetes; order Chaetothyriales; family Herpotrichiellaceae; genus Exophiala; species Exophiala sp. CCFEE 6388. Next base: position 167,322 of record JAVRRU010000009.1, read on the forward strand.
GGAGGAGCATGCTCAAGCCCAAGTTCATGGCCAAAGTCTTTTGACTTGCCACTTTGACCAGACCAACTTGATCTCAAGGTCGTTCCGAAGGTCCACATTTCCCACATCACATGTCCCAGAGATGGTAGACAAGCAGTGATGATGCCCAGGTTCATGACGATTTGTATCCATGTCTGGAAAGATATCAGATCCCATGTTGGGTCCTTGGACACTATCACTGCCTGAAGATGGTATATTTGTGGGATGGTCACTATCGGCAAAGCCAGCCGCGTGCCGAAGAGAGCGCAGACAAAGATCTTTTTATCTCGGGATGTGGAAACTTTGCACATCATGATGATGAGGAGGATCAGGGTGATACCATCGATGGCAATGCTTGTGACAATGAAGGCGGTTAGGAAGGTTTCCTGAGGCAAAAACAGTCAGTGAGGAAGGTCGTGAAATGGTCGGGGTGGTCGTGACTCACGCGGTCCACGCATCTGTTCGTGGCAACTACCCACGGAGTGGGAAGGGTACATTGGAACGCAAGGATCGAAAGCGCGAGGGCAGAGTACACTGCGATGAAGCCGAGAAGGCAGTTGCAGCCAATTCGAACAGGTCGTTGCGGTTCGACATGTTTTATAAGCAGTACCACAATGACCTGCGTCAAGGAAAGTACGGCTTGGAAGAGGAGATTTCCAGCATAGATGAGCTATAGGCGGTCAGATTGTGGCCAGCAGTATAGTACACTTTGCTTGAGAGCATACCTTTTCGTATAATGATATTTGATCCGCTGTCAAGGAGTCGAGATGACTGCCCAGACCACTCGATAGAGCTATCCGCACACAAGCGCTTTGCAGGAGGGCAAAGACCTGAGATAGGGGTTAGATAGCTAGTCCCTCGAAAATTGCGAGCGAGGATGTACTTACCAGAGCCAGAGGCAGAATGATATCAGCAGCTTCAACAAGCTTGCTGATTCGGAATCGTGCTATACCTCGCACCAAAACCACCAGTAATGAAACACCAACGAGCAGAATTGTAAGGATTCCTAACAATGACCCATGATATTCATCATCCGCCTGCGCCGTACTCGCCATGAGTCTTGTCCACAAAGACTGCGTCAGCTCATCTGGTAAATCGACATTGAATGTAGAGGTCCAAGAGAACAGTGTGCTCGAACAGGCCACCCTCTACGTATATGAGAGAGCGCCCATGCACCGAGTACCAAAGCCATGGCCAGGCTGAAGATGGACGTGCACCTCCACGACACCTTCACGTCAGACACACGTAGGTTTGGGAGCATTGACAACGAAAAGAGGCGGCAATAGGGCTGCAGCCATTGCCGGTTAGTCATGAGCAGGGCCAAATGGGTTCACATGCGACAAAGACAAGTGTCGGAGAGGTTTTCAAAAGTGTCAAAGCTTCCAGATCCGGCCATGACTGGCAGGGGTTGAAGGAGCATGGGCGTCGGATTGAGCGTTGAATGGAGGTCTCATGGTCAATCTCTTTCCCGAACGGCACAGAACTTGGGCTTATCACGGATAGCAATCGATCTCGTGGTTTGGCGTGATAAGAACTGAAGAATCTGCTGGCATTTACCTTACAGGCCACCGTCCGCAAGTAAGCGTGATCTTTCAGGCGCACCCTCCAACGTGCAAACAGTCAAGCATGACCGCTTGCTGCACGGTTCATTTTTCTCTGAGCATACCGGGTCATTGGGTACAGCCATCTTGGGTTCGAGAAGGAATCAATGCAAGAAGCATTGAATGTCGCCTGGCCGAAATCATCTGGCCAGGCTGTCGGATCGATACAGGCGAGAGCCTGACTTTCACCGGGGTGGCGATACCTGGGACGAGAATCTTCAAGCCGATCTTTCCGGTTGACTGACTTTTGCACTCTCTGGACGGGACTCAAGGGAGTCAAGGACTGGTGTCTTTACGCGTTTGACAGTTGAATTGACAGCAGGTCAAGAGTTGAAGTCTTCTTTCGCTTTTCCAGCCCCCCAGAATCTTCGCTGTTTCGGGTTTAGTCGGTTGCTTGGCGTCCAGGGGCTCGAATCTCCCCACGACGTTGGTGGACAGGACGTCCTTCGCAAAGTCTCTCCTTTACATCTCGTTCACGTCAGCGGCTGCCAACCAACCTCTTGTTCTGGCAGATATCACTCGACATATAACCAGCTGCAGTTTAGCATCCCGTAATGCCCGAAAGGAAAATCCATGCCATGCAGGTTAAGAAGCATTGCAGTGCCGATATGAGGTAGATCACACTTTTTTGCTCGTAACGAGTGATGTAGTGCAAGCGTCAGGGAAAGCCAACTCAGAATGACCAACAAAAACTCAAAAACTTTTCCTACGAGCTCCTTGACCCGGTGGTCAGAGGAGGTCATAGGTAAGTGAAACCAGCCGTACTGGTTTTTTGGTTGAAGAGGACACGACGAACCCTGGTGAATCTAGGGAACCGACTGGGTGAAATACTTTATCCTTAATGTGATAAAGTATTCCACCCAGGATCGGTTCATAACCACTCGGCCACGAGGAAGCACTTTTGTGCACCTTGTTTAGCTTCATCGGAAGTTGTGGCAGAATTTCCAGGTTTGTGGTATATTAAGGACGTTTGATCGTGAATGTGATGGCCGCTTGGCACAGAGAAGAGTCTCTATGTGTGTTTGTACCTCACTGTCGCATGTCCAGGTTGGTGAGGCAAATTTGGATCCGTCAATATGTGATGAGTTCTTCGGCACATCCGACCTGACCCAGCCACCACGAGGTCATGGCATACATGCAGCACAAGATGACGATAAAGACGCTCAAGGCTGCATTGAAGACGAGATCACTTTGCGCCAGGTCGAAGCTTCTGTGGTGCAAAGACCTACTACGCAGGAGGCGACCTGCACTCGTTGCAGCATCATGGAATTATCAGGCAGCCACGGCCGTCATAGACGCTCTTCAGTCATACGGTTCATCGGTTTTTGGCAGGTTGGAAAATGTATGGTAAGCCCGCACCTTATCGTGGCTCTGATCGCAGCAAGTGGCATCAGGCATGACCGAAACGTCCTCAGTCCTGCAAGCTGATGGTCAAAATTGTCCAACGGAACAGAAGACGCCAGATGCTGATGCTTGGACTCAACACCACCCCTCCTTTTCCGTATTCAATAGCCATCCGATTGAAACCATTTCGTGGCGGCAATGAAATTCATCAGAGCAGGAAACTGCCCAACGCCACAGGAAAGAACCTCGTGCAGCGTGCTGTGAAGATTCGACCACTGAACACCTCGCTACCAACTTCTACCAAGCCTGACTTCATCGACAGCCACTACAACCTGGAAAAGCATTCCCACCTCCCAGTTCATGAAAACGCCACAACAAGGAAAGCATACACCTACCTTTCTTATCAAGTTGGGCTATCTCTAGGCACCAACGTCCTGGCAAGCGAAGCCATCGTCAACCTTGTCGACAACGAGCTCGAAAGCATGCTATAATTATCGTTCGAGCGCATCAAACTCTGTCGTATCTGCACATGCACAATGTAAATGCAGATCCTGAACCTTCCGAACCTGAATCCGCGTGCCTCTCAATCTGCGCACAGGCTAATCTAAACGAAGTGAAGCGATATGCACAACCGTCGCTTCCAGCACGAATAGCAATACATACATCCAGTCTTCAGCCGGACAAGGAACCTTCGCAAGATCAAGGGTCACTGGTCAGAGGCTCTGCGAGCCCAACCCGGCATGTCGGTAAAAAACCATGCCTAAGCCTATCCCTATCTCCATTCTCGCCGATCGAGGTCGAGAACTGCCTCCTGCGCTACTCGTACAGACCTCGACCACGAGTCCACGACGCTTACATGGTTCACTAGTGCGTCTCTGCTTTAATGAGATGTAACCATCATGTACGTACACCAGGAGCCGAATCGAATCTCCGGACCGGGTGTTGTGGTCCCTTAGGAATTTCTAAAGGGAAAGACGTACCGAATTGGAGCTGGGTGCGAGGAGTGGTAGTACTTCTCCGTAAGCCCGATTTAAAAGTGTGGCGCATTTTGCACAGCCACACAGCCACAGTCAGTATTCGTATCTCGTATGCATCAAGCCTCGTTTCCGGAAAAAGTGGCATGTTTAGCCAGCGAGCACATCTACCGCGCAACCTAGGACGTCCTGCACATCCAGACGACAGTCACCTGGTCTTCAATGCCATATCTCCATGCCAGTGGACTTGGCGGCGTTCTGGAAACGAAGCGCTTGTCATCCGACGCTGTATGCGAGGAACTCCGTAGCGATATTGAGGAGGTACACTCATTTGAGGCTGACGGGCTCCCCAGGTCAGACTGTGGCATTTCCTACTTGACCGGATAGGCATCTCAATGTCCACTAGGCAGCATTGCGATGGTCATTTCTCGGATCACTAAACAACACTTCGATCAAGAACTTCTTCAAATCATGCACCGCGTCATCCAATCGCCGAGAGACCTCATCGTCATCCACATCCATATTGTGAACTCCCTCCTCCTCCTGCTTACGCAGACGAAGTATATGCGCATCGTCGGCAATATGCGAAAAAGTCTCTAACAGCTTCTCCAAAATCTGCTTGTCTTCCTGCGCACAATCAACATAGTACTCCCAATCGAAGTCAGTCGCTTGCCGTAGTTGTAGCTCCAAGACTCGGTTGACCAGCCGCATTTGAAAGTGTTGCAAGTGACACCAGAATTCGTGGGAGATATATTTGGCTGCGTCATCGTACAAATTCTGCAGCCCAAGTTTCATTCGATCTACCGACCAGTTCGCACAGGACAAAGGTTCGTCTGCTTGGGAGGCCGCGGATGGACGATAGGGTTCTTGAGAGCCTGGTCTTGTCGGTGTGGCTGGTGCACCCCCCGGGGGTGATGGTGTTCTGAATGGGTTTGTATTGAAGGAATGAACGTCGTCTGCACTCCTAGCTGCATGTTCCGGATCAGTTCCTGTTGGGACTGGCTCGTTGTAAAAGTTCGCATCACGCCTGGGTATTGTTCTCCCGCTCTTAAAGGACTCGGGCTCCGATCCTGGTCGACGCTTTGGTTTTGGTCTCGGTCTTGGCTTTGGCTTCTCGGCCGGATCTCGATATTGAGTCCATGCGGCTTGATCTGGAGACTGATTCGTGGTTGGTTGAGTGAATTGCGGCTGTGGTGGTTTTGACCATGAAGTGCTCCCGGGTCTGAACGGTGCCGCAGTAGGTGAGAAACGTGGTTTTGAGGGCTGAGGTTTGGCTGTTTGAGGATTATTGTCCGTCTTCTCTTCATTCGTACGAAATGACCCAAATTTGTTTCTTTTGTCGTATTCCGCCCGCGAGACAGGATCCCGTAGTGCTTCGTACGCTTGCTGGACTTTGATGAAATCTGCATTGGACCCGCCTTTGTCCGGATGAGTTTTAATCACCAGTCTGTTATAAGCCGATCTGATAGCGGCGTAGTCAGCCGAGTGAGGGATTTGGAGCACGGCATAGTAGTCTTCGTCAGCCATTTTGCAAGATTATGAGGACGGGACATCGGATCCTGCAGATACGGGGACGCAATAGTTCATGAAGGGTAGTGCATGTCAAGACAAATGAGATAGAAACAAGATCTGTAAGGCTGTTTGCATGGGGCATGCGTTGGTATTGGGACAAGGCAGTCCAGAAGTCTATGAGAACCTTACAATGTGGTGACTGCCATCGCCATCGCCATCGCGGCAGCGACGCAGTTGGAAGGGAAGTACGACCAAGTACAAACAAAGCAGGGGCAAGGCAGTGGATTTGGCAACGACTCGGGACACATCGACAGTTGGGTTGTGTATTCCTGCATTATAACAGTCACTGCCATCGTTCATGAAGATATTGACAGTCACCTCGTTGACATTTTGGCGACGGTGAGGTTAGAGGAAGACTTGATGATGTTGAGATAAGACAGTCCACTCCGGCACACAGGCACGTGTGACAGGCTGTGGCGTCGTGTATTGTGTATGTGTGGCTATGTGGCGGTGCAACACTTGTTCTCTTATCATTGGGGCCTCTTTCGTCATTAATCCCTTCACCCGATCAATCTTCTCCCTCCCACTTTTTATGTACTAGTACCTCGGAAGGAAATGTCGACAATCGTTTGTGAATGGACAGTCTTGACCGCCCTAGAAGAAAGCGGACTTGTTTCAGGTTATTCTTCAGCCTGTCCCCTTTCGACTTCATTGTCCCGTGGTCCCGTGGACGCTCAACTAAAGAATCGGGTGGCTGGCATGATGCAAGCTTCTCTTCCCTCTGTGGCCTGAGCTGCTGAGCACCCCCAGATTCAGCACATGATTGGTCAATCTTGTGCCTGACCGCCAATACTATGCTAAGCGACCTCTTTGGCGATGTCTGTGGCTGTTTTACGGGACAGAGCAGGATGAGCCGACTATCGAAGTCTCTGCAAGCCTACTCCATTATTGCGATCGTGGTCCAATCCAAATTCTCGAAGGATTGAGCCGGGAGAATCCACCTTTACATGGTGCAATTGAGATTCTCGATATCTGCCGATTGCAAGGTTATGATCGTTATCCTTCTCCTATCATGTTAAGTCGACCTCCTGTGTGCGCGCAACGGAAACTGTGAAGACATCGGCTGAGGCTGACGTGGCTGAACGAGACTTGTCTTTTTGTGTTATTGCAAGCTATTCTTAACTCGGGTCCTTGACCGATCGAAAACCTCCTGTAGATCTTGTCACCAGGCATATTAACGTTATCTGCCGTCAGGGACTTAGAGCATTGGTTTATTCGCCCATGCGAAGCACTAGCCTCATGCATGTACCAGTTGACTCGCCGGGCTCTACCGCCGGTCTGGTCGAGGCTGTTTATTCTTAGCAACACCATTGACCCTTCCCCTCTGGTTTCGTTTGCTCAAGGCATTCGCTTGCTGTCAGTCTCCCTTGCACTGCCACATCGGCGCCACTCATTGCCGTATGCAAACGCCTTCCTCCACACTTTTCGCCACAGTCATCCTCCCCCAGGGTCTGGATACTTCAGCCATGATACTCACTCCAGCTATTGGTGAAACGGAAAAGAAAACGTTCCTGCAGAACGGAGAAGCACTAGTGGCCGATACCACCTCAACGTGCCCCACCTGGCCGCTATCCGCAATCACCTGTGAAGCATTACCACTCTCTGTCTGCTGTTTGCACTGCGATGCACGGCCTCAGATCTGCTGCGACGGGCACGCCGTACGTCAAACTTCCCCTTCTCCCTACACGGCAAGGCGTGATGAAGCCTTCCATGATCTCAAAACTCTTTCAAAGGAAAAAACCCCGTATTCAATATTAGATGGCCAATACATTGGTATTTGCGCTGCGACTTCTAGCCAGAAATCCGCGAGGGTATCATCCTGTCAGATATGAAAAGCCTTGTGACAATGTGGGTATCTCGAAAGTTCATGTATCTCGTGAAATGAAAAAAGTCGGACCTCGCTTAGGGACCCGTATATCATCCCGTCAACCGATCGTCCTGTGCTATACTGAAAATGAAGATTGTTGTGTAAAAAATATGATCGAGTCTCGAGGCGTGCCACAGAATACCCTCCCGCTTGTTGTTGCTCAACTGTACAGATCCCAAATTGAGGATAACAGGCCAATGCGCGCCGTTGGTCGGGCCTTGCGCCGTAAGGGGTATCAAATAGTGTAGCTTCGCTCATCAGATTGTGAGCCTGTTGGAAACAAAGTCGCTGCAATGAAATAGTCGTGTTCGTAATGAATAGAATTAGATGTAAGAGAAGTTGGGTATCTCATGCAAATTTTGGGGTCCCTGTAACGTTGCATATCATCCGACAGCTCAATAATTAAGCCACATCTCTAACGGATCCAATGCTGAAATATCGAGTGGCCCGAGGTCGCCGTCGACCATCGCCGTTGTTGCGCCTGGCGCAAAGAATTCTTGCTTGATTGCCTCATCAGATTGAGATGGCGCAAATTCGACGACCATATCTTGTCCTTCCGGTAATTCTCGCACCACGTCTTCATCGACAATGATGTGGAGTCCTCGGGAGTTGACGTGTGTAACCTGGGTTACTCTGTGGGGATCTATACTGAATTTGTCCGAGATGCTGTTGATGAGATCTCCGACCGTTCTCTGCATTAGGTACACGGCACGGTAGTATTCTTTGACGGCGTCTTTTTGGCGCACGTAGAAGCATGCCACTGGGTTGACGTTAGCTCGATCTCCATAGCATGACAGAGCCGACTTACCAGGCCGAATGGGTTTCTCAATCGGAGGCTGATAGCTACTGTCAACGTCGACAGCGAAAAGATCACTCTTGGAAGCAGATTCGGCTTCAGTCTTTGGAATCTTGACCGGTCGGGGTGCCGATAAAGATCTGCTCGGCTCGGCCTCGTACTCGCTCTCGCCCTCTTCTTGAATGGCTGGTTGCTGCATCTGCGAGTATTTTCTCTTGGGCGTCGTTTGAGAAGCCGAACTGGATCTAGGCGAGCCTGCATCGGACGTAGGTGAGTCTGTAGCACTTTGGCGTGACTCCCAGGTCGACGTTCTCACAATTTCTTTCATGTCAGGGTCGTTTCCGGGTAGTTTCACTGGACATAAATCTGGATCGTCTTCTGGGTCGCCGCGCAAAAAGAGGATGCTGACTGGTCTGGTCGACGAGAACATATCCTGCATGGTCACAAGCTTCAGCTGGAGGTCTTCCTCTGCCGTAAACCTGGTTCCTTCAGCGTCTGAGTCTACAGACCATGTGCGCTTGTGTTTCATGACTTTCCCAGGACGAGATCCCGAAGGCTTCGCCATTGATCCGCTTCTCCTCCTTTTTCCAGCGTTGCCCAGGCCGGCTTCAGCTTGAGCAATCTGCTGCTTGAGTTTGTCAATGGTCTTTTTGACATGTGCAACATCGTTGGAAAGCTTCCTTTCGGCACCATGGTCTCTGAAGAGTTTGACTTTGGAGAAGCAGACTTCAGGCTCGTTGCTAACTGTTGTGCCCGGGGTGACGAGCTCTGTCTTGGCGCAGAGGCGCACCGGTATTCCCTTGACGCCTTTGGAATGACTGAAGTCGGTCGACAAAAAGTTGAATCGGACCGAAATTGAGCAGTCGGGACCACCATTGACAGGATTTGGAAACCAGGTGACGGCAAAGCCATCGAATGATGCCTTTTCGAGCTGGATTTGGGACTTGCGCAATTCGTCGTCGCCTCCTTGGTTAGGATCCACATACTCCACAGCAAGAAGCCGGCCACCACGCTGATGGGCTTCGTTCGATCCACGACCTTCTTTCCATAGTTGCCAGCAGGATCCAGGACGAGCTCTCTGTTGCTCATCCTCAAAGGACACTCGAACATATGTGCGATATTGGACAGGGCCGTTCTGCGGCATATGGGCCATGGGTGGGGTTGTGTCCCAGATTGACATGGTGTAGGCTTGACCTTTGTTGAGATACGTGATCGGGATCTCATCTGAGTTTCGAACCATCGCCGTGGGCGCATTCAAAGTTGTATGAAACCGGAATCTGCAGGACTTGTTAGTAGGATCTCCTGGGAACATATGTGATACTCACTTTTCACCCATCGGCAGACTGGTCATGCCAGTGTTCGATGTCATGGGATGAATGGTTTGATTTAGGGTGGGTTGCTGCACGCTCATGTCAGGCTGCTGTTGTGGTGTCGTCTTGGGAGGGGTTTCGTCAATGCCCACATAGCCAGAGTCTTCATGTTGAAGGAAATGCGGAGGAGCGAAGGTCTGCTGTTGGGTTGGAGGCACATGTAGCTGCGCTTGTTGATGGAATGGGTCATGGAAAGGATGAGATTGGTGCATAAGGTGAGGGTTGAAATGTTGAAGGTGCATAAGCGGATCCTGGGCGTGGAGAGCATGGACTGAGTGTGGTAATGACAATGGCGTGTTCATGCCCATTCCAGGTGTGTGAAGGTCGCCGGCCTGTGGGTGATAGAGAGTACCGAAGCCACCAGGTGTCGGTGTATAGTACCCTGGCGGCTGGTTCGCGAAGGCGGAAAATGCGAAAGAGTTGGGGTCCATGAGAGAGGGTGTAAATCTCCAAGCGTCAGTGAAGGTCTTGGGCGTCGCATCCTGTTCTTTCGTGTCTGGTTGTGTCTCATAGCCTCTGGAGAAGTAGTCAGCCTCCTGGACATGATCATCTCGATGCTCGGATGGCAGATGAGTCGGCGACATGGTGGAAAGCTGGCGACATTCAAAATGGTATGACTTGGGCAGACTGGAGAGGAATGATTGTTAAAGTAAAACAAATAGAGACTCACATATGTGTGTTTGATGGTTCATCGACTATCGCTTCGCTTAGCGTTGATGATCGGCGTGCAGTCCCTTCGTCCCCATGTAGACCTGATGAGGATGATCCAGGCCCGACCTCGGGAAAGGTCTGCTTGAAGGCCGCGTACAATTCCTCATCGGGTTTTCGCGTAGTGCGCCTATGAACAGAAACGTGACGGTCAGCATGCGGGTCCATTCGGCAAAGGCAGAGTGAAACAAGCAAAGAGATCAAAAGCGCAAATACGAACCGATTGCGAAACATTTGCGGCGGAGGCGGTGTCTCAGGCTGCAAGGTCCAGGAGGGCTGGAGTCAAATCAACGACATCCGGAAGTCGTATGGTCGAACGCAATGATGAGCACTTTCAGATCTGGTGCATCTAGTTGTATGAACTCAAGATAGTCAGGATGAATGATGGAAAGCAGATGAGGTGCTGCGCCTTGTTGCGTGCGTCGGCTCCTGTTAATGTAGAGTAGGCGACTGAGGAGTAGAAGCGAGACCCCTTAGTGCAGACGGATGGTGGAACGAACTGGACCTTTGCTTTCATCAATCGGATGGAGGGGACATATAGATTATGAAAATAGACAGAGGATCGACGAGGCCCAGCGTATAAGGCAGTCTGAACAAAAGATGAGGTGTAATGTATGAGGTAGAGAGTAGTTTAGACTCTACTGTAGTTCGGAGCGTTGAAAGCGTGGATATGGATCTTCTAAAACGACCGGGGGTAACCCTCGAGAATTTCCCTCGGCCTGGGAGGGTCCTCTTTAGCTATCTTAGCTGGTGCCGTGATTGGAGATGGGGGCCATGGGGCGCGCAAGGATGGTGAAGCAAGGCAAGTGGATAAGGCAAAGTGATCATGGAAATTGTTGTAGGAGAAAGGAAAGACGAGATAGACTTCTCTGTCCATGGCGGGTACTCTCACTGCTCACTACAGTTCAAAGTACTCCGTATTCGTCCTTACACACGGCCCAAGTCCAATTGGGTGCTGCGAAAGGATTGCAGGGGCCACCTTTTTAGCACTGAAGCCTAATCTGTGAAGCCTAACAACTGGTGACCGGGGGTCTGCCTGTCAGTGGCTCAGTTACGTTGGCGAGGAGAGCCGGAGTGAACCATTGGAAAGGGTTTAGGCGTGGCGTCAAGAGTCAGGCGACGTGGCTGCTCTGCAATTGACTGGCTTGTTCTCCCCCAAAGCCCCATCCCTGCGTCTGCCTGCGACACACTCTCTGCCACTCTCCCTCTCTTCACTCATCTCTTACACTGCACTCTCCGCTCGGCCTCTGACATGGACATCGGTGCCTTGTCCTCCTCACTGTGGGACAAAACGTCTTTTTCGAAAATGCCGGGCCCATCCTGGTATCAGTGTCTCGAATGGGAAGGACAGCAGTATGCAGCACTTCCCTCTTGAGGTGCCTGCAACATCCACACCCACTCACACCACACACATTTCCATCGATCGACCTCGACCTGATCGGCATTGAGCACAGCCACGCGTCCCTCACATCAATGACATTTGTGGATTGACACAAGATGTGGCTGTTGGGTGGCAAACATTGTGGCGGCCAGACCGGCAACGCTCTCATCAGAGCTCGGGAAGATTCATCCTAAACTTTACACACTCCAGTCGGGCTCCAGCTGTTCACCCACCTGTGGCTTGACTCTCTGTCCGCTTTTCTGGTCATGGTCCTGAAATTCAGAATCACATCAGATTCTCTCATTTCCCCATATCTCCCTTGATGGAAGATTGCAGCCTCATGAAACACCCGGCACAGACCTATGCTCAGACTATGGCCCACGCGAAAAGAGAACCATCATAATTCACGTCGAGTAAGAGAAGGGACTCATCACACAGCTACATAGTGCTATGGTATACCGGATATCAATCGCCATAATCGTTGCCCTTGGGACAGTGCTAAGACGGTACTGGACGTTGATCTGCAAGCACGTGTTCGGCTAGAAGTCATTCTGCTGCTATTTTTCGACACTGACCTTCCTTCGCTTTCCTCGCCCTCGCCGTCGATCCGTTGGACTTGTCCTACAGTTCCGGGCACCCGTCCTGCACCAATGGCAGCCCTAATGATTCCTTCACCGGCAGCTTGGCGACCCATTCAGTAATGGATAATTCTTGCGGGATGGACCTTTTGCAGAGATCCTCACTGCTAGTCACTGATAATTCAGCTGAATTGGTACCTATGGCACGCTCCAATGGCGATGAAGTACCTTACGGCACACTGAATGTTCCGAGCGCTCTTAATCAGTCTCATACGGATCGCCGGTCAAAATGTGCTCCATTCAGCCCGGCTGGCCTCTATCGACTTGGTGTACCTCAAAACACACCGCAAAATTGGTCATGGTGCTACACCCGAGATTACATCATACGTTTCTCACCTCTACCCAACCACTTGTGGCTGCCGCCTCTGGCCAGATGAAACAAGACGGGTGCACGAAAAGAGCATGAATAAACGATGGTCAACTGACCCTTCATAATCTCGCGTGTTTTCATCACCTTTGTCGTCATTATCGCTCGGCGGCCATATGCGCATCTTGCACACCAAGATTCGTACGCGTATGCTCTCCATCCGTGGCATGACTGGCGGCTGTTTGACAATCTCGGGACCTGTCGCACTGTTCAATTATGATCACGAGCTCCGATGCAATGCCCAGCCTTGGGGGGTTTAGCGCTGAGGTGACAGCGGACCGTCACAGTAAATAGCGAAGATGAGGTCATCTCTCTGACTGTGGTCCAAACAACAACAATCTGCGATGGGAGAATCGTCGGAGTGGTTGGACAACGTGCTAGTCCAAGTGGGACTCGGCGCCATTGCGAATCCCTCCGGTAATCTCGATTCGAGACATTTGGAACACGGATGGAACAAAATTCTAACAAAGAATTACGGCGCCTGTGCTCCACGAGGCGTCCTCGTCTGGATATCGTCATCCAATGGGCTCTGAGAAGGCCACAGGCGAGCCGAATTGTGGCACAAGTGGCACCCCGCGCCATGGGTTAAGTGGGACACCGCTCCTCGTTTTCGCTAGAATCGCTACATCCCCGGTTGCATGCAAAGCCATCTTTCAAATTGGCAAACTCCATCGATCGGATGGTTGATAAGGTAAGTCAAGCGCATGAATACTACGTTGACTGCTCAGCCTGGTCAAACACAAGAAGAGCGCGAAGTAAGACGACGTGAGTTAGTCCAAAGCGATGCGCTTTTCGGGCGGCAGGGTGTAGTGCAGCTGGAAATTGCACTCGTGACTGTAAATCAGGTACAAGGACCAGGGGCCTTTCGGGACAGGAAACTGAAGTCTTGACACGGATGTGCCCGGCATTTACCCAGCAATAATCGACCACAAGTGTGGCTATCGGCGCACAATTTTTCTGTTTCTCTGACCTTTGACTAGGTTCATGTGGTTCCAGTTCTGACTTTTTAGCAATAAGACTCAAGCGCAACAGTAAATAAGTCTTTGTCTCCTCCGAGTTGCCGACCACTACGTCTGTACGGCAGAGAAAAGCTTGAGCGGGCACTGAGCGGGCTCCTCTAAGGCTCAACCGAGACTCCAGGAAAGGGCAGGAGGAGACACCAAAGTCAACTCTCCACCTCGAAATGCCGTGTGCCACAGCTACTGCGCCACAGCTTTGTGTCACAAATTGACGCCACAAACCTACGCCACAGCTTATCGACGATCAGACCCGGAACCGGTTGCGATCTGCAGTTGGTCTCACTTGTCACGACTGTGGCTGTGTGGCTGCTACTGTGGCTGAACATGCGGGACCGAAATCCCGCTATAATCATTATTGAGTTCAACGCTGATGGTCTAGATTTCTGAAAAAGTACTTCACCACTCCTCGTATATGCCGATCTTCTCAACAACACCAGGGTAGAATTCAGAACGTACTCAAACAGACAGCACGAAAAACTTCGATGGGGAAAGGCGTGGTCCTTTTTTTAGGCAGAGTTCAATTGTGAGTTTACCGCATTTATGGTTCTCCAACAGAACAGAAAAGCAACATGCACTTTTGCGGCAGAACGATGATTTTCATCCACTAACCTTGAGACTTTTGACGGCCGTGCTTTCCAGCTTGGGCCTTCTCGACACACCATTGTGCGCCCATTGTCCGAATGGCAAATGCGCATGATATTAGTGATGGAGAAGTACGCCTCCAGGCAAAAGTTGCCTAAACTCAATGTTGTGTACGTATGATCTTTGGCAGGTGAAACCTTCGACAACAGCCATTCCAGCCTGATTGCGCTGATTTCCATGGTGGTCGTTGGCAGCTCGCTCAGGGTAAAGAGTATTCCCAACTGATGTACATTCAGTTGCTGGTGAGCATGTCAGAGTCTCATGTGGTTGCGCCTGGCTTCCTAGTATGCTTTGATGATGTCGAACAGAAGCATCTGCAAAGACCAATTTCAAGGCGGATCCAATTTCCCCCGAACAGATTGCTCGGCTGACTAACCTCACCACATGCGCCGCTCCTGCGATATGGATATTGAGCCATCTTGGCGGCATCAGAAGCGGTGGTTATATCTACTGTCTCTGTCAAGAGGAGTCGAGTAGAAAAGGCGAGAGGTTGGGACAATGATAGCGCTCTGACCAGGTGCCCCAAAGCCCAGAAAGCGTTTGAGGCCCCCTCAGTGCGAGGAGTCCTGCGGGATTACAAGTCCACGGCACGTCCGCAACCTCAACTTCCTGTACTTGAGGTCAAGAGTCGAGATGAGATATCCATACCCTATAAAAGTAATGCGGTTTTTCGCTGCTCACCTCATGCACTTACTCAATCGCAAGACCCAACAGACCCTACCTTTACATAGAACAAGCAGCGGGATGAGCCAGCCGTGAAGTTCGACGACACATCTCTGCTCAACAGCAGGCAGCGGGCAGCGAGCAGCGAGCATTAAGGAGCCATGTACAATAGCAGTCAGTAATGAAGATTCGACAGATTGATTGTGTCTTGTACTTCTCGAGTCTTCATCGAGCCTTTACACTCTGCCATTCCATGATGTACGACCACTTCTCACATCCCTACCAGTCCACTCTTCAAAATCAGTGAGGAATCACGTTTCGCATCGAAATGAGTATAGACGCGGTCAATCGTAGCAACATTCTCGCGACCTCCTACCATTGAGTAGCAAGAGCAAGCCCAATCGCACGCACGCGACACGATCTGCGTTCGCAGCAAAAGGCAACCGTGACAGTCGACCCATGAGATCCATCACGTCCTGACCAGATTGCCCGCCCTTGGCGAGCCTGGTGCGCTTCCAGATACTGTTGCCTGACTCAGTGACACCTGGGCTGGCAGTACATACTCCTCCTCTTCTTGATGATCCCACAGCATACGAAAGGCTTACGAACGGCTATGTGTGACCATCGATGGCACCATACCTTCCACGCATCGGGCGCTGATCGGGGTTGGTTAAATCTGGTGTGAAGTACGAGACTCTTGGATCGGGTTGTGTCTTGTCAGATGTTGTTTGGGATGGCAGCAAGAACCAGTATACCAACGATAGGGAAAGAAGCAAGCTTGATCTTGACCATCAGTGCAAAATCAGGTCAAGCACGGGAAAGGGGATGGGAAAAAGCAAAGAGTGAATGAACCAGTCTGATCCGCCATCAATCTGATCATTATTCCAATACCTTCCAACTCGGCTTTAAAGGCATTGGACTCGTGCGGACCTCCCACGATGCCCGTGATGAGGACATGCCCACCGAGATTGGCCCTTGATATGATTCTTTTGTTATGCTCCTTCAGAATACCCGTATTCCTTCCAGCCCTCGCTTCTCACAAGCGAACATCCGTCTATCAAGGACCGTTGTCCATCAACATGAAAAGCATGCTTCACAATTACAATATTATCGTGTTTTGTTTTCACTTCGAATTTCGTTTGGCGGTCGTCGTGTTTGTGGCCGATTCTGCCACCACCAGAAAGTGGCTGCTGAAAAGAAAATTAGTCCTTCCCTGCAACGCTGGCCCTGATCAGCCCTTTAAAACAGAAGTGTTGTTCGTAACAACCAGTCGTAGAAACCTTGCAATCTGAAAATGGCCTGGTCGTGAAAATGCTGGCTTGATATATGTGGGGGTATTGCGCAGTCGAAGTATTATGGTAATGTCGCGAACAGTATTATCGCGTAATGATGATCTGAAAACCGTCTATCCATGGTCCGCAAGTGCCTGCAATGCCGGCAAGCGAGTAGCCCCGAGGAGCCATCAAGGTGTGACTGTGAAAATGTGTCAGAATTGGCAGAACGGAGAATGAGGACAGTAAATACCCTGATCCTCCTGTAGGATTTCCATAGACACCAGACCTTCGTCCGATGCTCGTCAGTATCGAGATACCATCAACCCAAAACCCTGCTCGGAGATAGAATCCCAGGATGGTTTCACCACGACGAGTGTCTAGAGCGGTCAGCATCGAACAGTTTACGCATACCTGTGCTCAGCTTACCGAGGAAAAATTCATCACCTCCTGCCTTACCACCTCTCTTACCGAACAACTGACTATGTCCGTCCTCGTAGCAGAATTCGATTCCGTCAAGTGCATAGCCAGAGTAGACCTTGACGGAAGTTAGGAGTTTGGTTTGAAGGTGAGTGCTTTCCAGGATCAGCTCTTCTGGTTGGGAACCTTCCAATTTTGAATGGCCCAATTTCTTGCTTCTGAAGCCTACACGCGAGTCGAAAGACTTGTGGAGTCCCAGCATGTTGTTGTAGGCATTCATGGTCAAGCCCTCGTCTCGTTTGGGTGCTTGTCTGACATGGGGAAGATTGACGGTATTATTCTTGGACAAAAGGTCATCCAAATCGTCGATCCTCTCTTTCCGCGAACTGCCGCAAAAAATCTCCAAGGACAACTTGGCCTTCTTCTTGTCTTCTGGAAGGCGACTGCGTAGATCACTCTCAGACAATGTCACTTGTCGGGGAATGTTGCTATATCGAGGATCGGCGCTAGCGAAATCAACAAATTGCCGGCACAGGTCATCGCCTTCGGTCCAAAGCTCAACGAAAGCAATACCTGTTGGCGCTGAGCAGATGACTTTTCCGTTGCCAACAGGGAAATACTGTATGCTGTCGTCTTGGGCCAGAGGTTCATCGCTTGGGAGCCTGAAGCAGGGATGATATCTGAAACGTAGAGCGTCTAGTCGATGCCACGCACATTCGTCTTCCTGGCGACAGACTTTGAGTCCTTGTGATTTTGTCCTTGTGGAATATGCCTCCCGAACCACAAAAGTCCGATTGAGCCGTACGTAGTCTCTGAGCATGACACCATTTTCCTGATGGGGACAGCCGAAGAGGTGGCCAACCTCGTGAAGATGCGCACCAATGCCGATGTTGGCAGCTTCCCAGCTGCTACCAGACTCGTTGCAGTCATTTGCCACAAATTGGGTGTCTGTCTTGTTGCAATCCATGAAAGCCGGCACTACCTCTTCGATGCAAGAAGGATAGCTCTGGAGGGCATGAGAGCCGAAAATCGCTAGACCTAGATCATCTCCAGTGCCGCCTAAGGCTGCATGACCAAGTATCGTGTTTGCTTCCGCATCCCAATGTGAGTCAAGCAGTAGGCACGCGACATACTGCTTCTGACCTGGTCTGATATTGAAATATTTTTTGACCGCATCTGCAGCAATTGAGTAGAGATCACCTTTATTCTCGGCTGATGCGTGTTGCTGTGCACGCTGCAAGTCGCGTAATTCTGCAGTCGTTTTTTCCGATCGTACGACATGGACCCTGGTCTCGTTCTTCATCTGGCCTGTTTCCCAATCACGCATTGAAAGTGTACCAGTCTGCCACTCTTCCTCGAACCGGAAGCATCGTCGGCCAAACTTGTGTCTGTACATCTGTTCAGCTGTGAAAGCTTGCCACAAATGAGCGGCCATCCGGAATTTCCTGATCGCCATATTTAGGTCGTTGCCTTCGTTTTCTATGCGCGAAGGAACTGCATCATAGGTGCAGGGTGAATCCTTGCCAGCAAGGATGACGAGCTGCAATGGCGGGGCACTGTTTAAAGGTAGGTAGTTCAGCATGATGTAGGAAGTGTGCGCTGAAGCAGAGGAGGCGCTGCTGATCGAACTGAGTTTGGGTGAGGTAAAGTCGAATCGTATTCTGTTCCACCCGGGCGACAGGTAGACGAGAGCCTTGAAATACGAGTCGGAGACTGGCCAATTGCTGGGTGGGAAGGCTTGCCCGTCCTTATCGTGGTGAACTGTCAAGTTACCGTCCAAGGCTTTTATATTTGGGTCTCCGATCTCGCCATTGATTAAGAGCACCTTATTGTAGACCTATACATCTCCATGAGCTAAGATCGTTCAGATTGTGTGTTTATCATACCACAGAGCCATCCAGGATTGAGGTGACTTTGGGAGCGTACGCAGAGGTAGGCTGGGGTGCTCGCATTGTACCATTCGAACCTGATGGCGACAGCGCCTGTGTTTTGTTAGTTTTCCCACATCAGGCACAAGATCAGGCTATCACACTCACTATCATGCTGTTCCGGTTCGAGTTTGGTACCATAACATTCGGCCGTTGAGGCACTGGCGGCGGACTGTCGCCATTTGTCTTCGCCGTTGCCAGTACGTTTGAGGAAGAGCCATTGGCATGATATGTCGAGGGCGGCGTTGTACTGCCTCGTGCGGAGTTCAAGGTAGAAGAAGATTTCGCAGTCGGTACGGTACCGTTGGAATCTGTTGAGGAGTCGGAAGTCCGGAAGCTGGCCTTGGATCGCCTGCGCAGATCTTTGAAAAAAGGCATGGCCCAACGTCGAGTGTTTGCGACAGTTTAGAATTTATGATTCGATCATGAAGTATTAAATGTGTTGCGGGGAATAAGCTCGATGAGACGACTGTGATGTCGCAAGAGGTTGGATGTAACGACCGCACGCACATGCATGTGCAATGGAGCTTTTCCGAAGCGACCGTAGGCTCGACCAGGGTAATCACGACAAGGTGACAAGGATGATTTTTTTACAGTGAAGAAGACAAACGAGCGACGGTGATGGAGGAGGACGGTGAGGTAGTCGTCGAGCGCAAAGGAGGTTGCTGATGCAAAAATTCGACGATAACGACGACGACACCGAGAGACCAAAGTAGCTTCCGGTGAAGGAGGAGCAAAGATGGTGATGATGATGAGTTAGTGCAACTCTACCAAGGCCAATGGCTTGGAGGTCTCGGAGGTTAGTGGGCACTAAGAAGCAAGGCAAGAGGTTATAAGAGGGCAGCATTACACAGTGTCCAGGGTAGCCGCCCCATCCGTCGAAAGACATGAGGATACACAAGCAGCAGCGATTCGCCAGGACTGGATGTGAAACGGCAGGCGGGATGGCGGCAATAGTGTTGCAATCAACGGAAAAAATATGCAAATGATAAAGAGAGTGGGGATGGGCGTTGTTGGGCATTGGACCAGAGAACTCTTAAGCCTTAAGGGAGGTGAATTACCCATGGCTTTGAGCCCCAGAGGATTTCTAGTTAAACCTGATAAGGCCTGGTGCCCGGACGTAGCTGTTCCCTATCAAGAACCACGCGGATCTCCAGTGGGCTGGCATGACGCAGCTGGCACCTACCCAGGCTCTGGTTGGTGCTACGTGAACTCCATATCTTCTGCTATCGGTCTTTTTTCCTCCGCTGGTAGCGAGACAAGCAGCTGGTTGAGAAAAACCGTTAAGAGAAAGCGGAAAGAACTCGTGGTTACACTTTGATGATCCAGACTCGTTGACGACGACTGTAGACGGTTTAGAAACAACATGCAGCCAATATCAACTGACTATGCTTGTTTACCAATGCGCCATTCACTAGAGGATCTGTCTACTAGAATGGTACAGTGGTCGTGTGAGTTCAAGGAGCGCACGGCATAGGGTCGATTCGACATTTCCTCAATCTGCACAGAATGGCAAACGTTGCTTGAAATATTTACCGCATCACATCTTAAGATTATGCCATGTAACATGCGGAGGTGATTGTCTCTATGCAAGTAAGCATGCTCTTGTTGGTCGCTGTCAACGCAGCCTTCTCCAGCATGCAACAGTCTGTGGTGAGGGGTGATAGGCCGCAAATGGAGAGGAAGGAACTGATGAGTACTGTCCGCTTCAACAGAAATCGTCCATCTATTGTAGACCTCACTGGGACTGTCTGCCGGGTCAATTGCCTGGCTGGCGCCCTTACGGTTGACGAACATTAGAACTCCTTCAAAGACAAAAGGACATGGCAGATATATGAATTTGGGGCAGGGTCATCAATAAGAGCCGCACATCCAATTTCATTTGTGGCACGCCCTCAACAAAGCACGCATGCATTTCTTCCTTCAGTATACCTTTCTCTCTGGAATGCACCACCATGGAACTGCTCGGAATGGGTAACTTTAAAGGGCAACGGTTGATCATACCGAAATTATGCTTCGGGCATCTCAAGACCACCGCAACCAATGAAGCATAACCAGGTTTCTGACTTGACGATGAACTATTTGAATCACAAGAAGAGTCTAGTTACCGCCATAGCGTCTTCGGTTCCTGATCTTGGGCGCGTTTAGTACCACGCCTTTGCTGGTAGACTTCCCCAGAGTCCCAGACCCAGAATGCCTAACTTCCGGTATCTACCTGTTTTTAATGACATACTGAGCCTACCGATGTGAAAAGGAGTAATCTCTGTGTCAAACTGGCATGGCTCGGAACTTGGGTTGACACCACATCATCCATGACTGATGACTGTCACAGAACCTTCGCCAAGGAAAGTGTCGATGCGCGAATAGCGAGGCCAGACTTATCAGAGAGGTGGGCGCAAAGGAGGCCAGGGAATCGAGATAGGCGAGCAAAAGACAAATTCGATTTCTTCGCATGCGTTTTATCTGCAGGCGCCATATGAGGGTTCAACAAGAGTGATCAAGCAGGCAAGACCGATTGCTCATTTGAGGCGTCAATTGGACCATCGTCAAAACGTGGGTTTGAGATGGACTGGACTTTAGAGACGCCTATGGCTGAAGCAAGTTGGCAAAGATGCATGAGACCACTCACGCGGCCAATCTACTAGCCACCCACTCAGTAAGCTCAATAGTACGGAGGGGGACAAGTCTGAGCCAGGTGAGGCCCGAAAGGACCAATGGGTTTGGATAAGACCAAGAAGCACGGTGAACTAACACCAGCCACACAGGCGGCCTTGGATTGACAAGTGGGCAACTGCGTTTAGGCTGTAACTCTTCAACCCCTCTCCATCTGCAAGTGTATCGGCGGTCGCGGAGACTGCCCTAATTGACTTTGTCCAAAGTAGAAGTTGTGAATGGGATGTCCTGGCATTCCAATCACCAGGACGGGCGACCAACACGAAATTCTTTATTGCTGCTCTGCCGACCACCATTTCTCATTTGGCTACATTCTTCCCTCTCTTCAATAGCTGCACATAATCAATATTCCAGGCTACTTGATAGTTACCAACCGCAATTGGCCCGTTGCCCTGGCCAGGAGCAGCCCCACGAGTCACGGCCTCGGATCCTAGCCTCCAGGACTGTTACTGGACCTGACAAGCACTATCCTTCCTAGCCTGCGCTTTGACGTGCCCCGAACCGATACCACATACATATTTGACACTCCTGTACCTTTTCTCCTTCTTCACCACACTCTATTCAAGACCAATCCCTAGATGTTGGTCGCTCACGGTCTTTGTAACGACATGGCTTCGCATCAGCAACACCAACAACATTCCTTTGGTGCAGCTGAAGTAGCAGAGAAAGTAATGCGGAGGGTGGAAATTGCAAAGGTAGCCCACCCACCTCACACGACTTCTTGAGTCCACCAGAATATTGATGAATTTTTTTATCCAGGTTGCTCGAAATCTCCAAGATTGTCTAGCTTTTGCAAGCTTCAAGGCCCAGAATGGGTGGCAAGACCGGACTCTTTCCACCATTGAACCCGAGTTTACAGAAAAGCTCAAGAGGAAGAGACCGTTTCTCGAGGACGACATTACCTCGGATGGCTCCTCTGGCACCGAAGAAGATTTTGCTCCCATGGCCTCGATTGCGGGCAACCGTTTCTCAAGACCCTCCAATGCCACCTTTAAAGTCCCTGAGCCTCCTTTCAGTACGAGAAAACGAGTCAGGTCGTCATCAACTACAAGACTGGACAGAGAATCTAGCAATATGAACTGGAAACGAGACACCCGCCTAGCACAATCATCACCTGTCCTGAGTCGTACACAATCCTTTCAAGAAAACAATCTCCTCCACACGGACCCTATCAGCATGCCACATGGCTCGAATGACGACTCTCCTATGTTCGATATTCATTCTGACGACGATGATAATGACCTACCTATGCCTTCCTTTGCCAATGAACCTTCGAGCAGCATTCTCTCCTCATCACCTCCGCGAACACCACCTCCGATGCAACGTATACTCAACATCAACGCAAAACAATCTGGAGCAGATCTTTTGTTGTACCTGGCAAACTCGCCGTCTCGTTCACCAGCAATCAACGTTGGTAGAGAGCCACCTTCCACCCCTCCGTCGCAACGTTCACATCTGCCCTCTTCAGTCATGACCACTCCAGGAACACACTTAGGGCTGTTCAATGGCGCTTTACAGACCCCTGGTCAGAACTTCAATCTGGCCGACTTCTGCAATGTCACTCCTTCTCCTGCGCAGCCCCAATGGGGCGGTCGAACACCAGGCATAGCGAAGACGCCTAACCGGTTTGCTCGTAGAGGCTTGAACTTTGACACCCTTCAACCTCCTTCGGACAGTCCGACATTACAACGCAAGACGCCCTCGAGCAAAGGTCTCGCTCTGCAGCTTGGTGACGAACTCATTCCACGGTCATAGGACTGTACCATATCTCACAGACGCAGAGTCTTCCTGTCGTTGCTTCGGCAGAGTCGATCTCGGATGTTACGACCAATGATAAAAGACCCCTTGATGGGCTGTCACGAACTACTCGGACTGTTATGAATAGCATACAACAAATTTTCTTTTGCAATGACGCATGCTACGATTAGGTACCTGGTTTGAGCTAATACAAAATGGCTCGGAATATGCGAGGGCTGGTTTGCACGGTTGTTGTCTCGAAAAAGGAGGCAACAATTTCTACTGTTTTGGAAGGGCCTCGTTCACCAAGGGAAGGGCTACAAGAGGGGCAATGTATGGGATTCTTCTATTGTGCTTCATCTGGGCTGGTGCATTGCGTTGCATTGCGTATGTTTTTGTCCTCGATGGCCACCAGGCCATAGCAGTCCACCGTGTGCGAGCAGATACTCGCTTCAAGATCCATAGGTAGATTAGCTGATGTGAATAGTATACTTCAGACAGTAGATAGTACAGCTAAGAATTCAAATCAATGAACAAACAACTAAGCGCTTTGAAAGGCCTTAAGGTGTCCTTGCTGACCTCTCTGTCGTGTACTGCATCGCGTGCTCAGAGATCACCGATCGTGTGCTCGTGGCACCTGACAAGATATTTGGATGCAGTCAAGGTCAAATTTCTTATGCGGGATAGCTTTTGATAGACTGCGCCACAACCATTTAGTTCATGCTGTCAACCGGTCTTCTATTCAGGAGCATGGAGGATAAGATTGAATTGCTTGTAGTATGCAACGTCATGACTCCTGTTATCGTAGAGTGCTTGCAGTAGTCATCTACGTACGGAGTACGTTGACAAAATCTCCATATTATATCTATGCTTTGAAGGGGGGTTTGACACGATGATTGTGGAAAGTTTATGCATGCACTCAACTTTCCCCCTGTTCTGGACATCTGCATAGTCGAATTCGTTTTTTCTGCGTACGGGATCAGCAGGCGTCAAAAGACCTTCTCTTCTGCGACTCTTGATGATTCTGTGAATGATCATCATCTAGATTACTTTGGTTCTGACATGTTGTCCGTCGTTTATGCGGGCACTCTTCGATCGATGATCAGTGATCATGCGCCTCTCTTCCTCCTACTACCTATACGAGTAATACAAGCGATACACCGTCTTGGAGATCACCTGCGGTTTGGAGAGGATGATACGGTATCATTCGCTTCTTCAAGTAGCTGTTGCGGGGACGGGACACGCGAAGACGGGCCAGAAAAGGTTGAGAGGCGGCGTTGTTCTTCCGGCTCCTGGCTCCCACGGACAAGTAATTGCTATTTCCGGCCATCAGTTCCCAAGAAGTATTGAGGTCCGGGTACCAGCTCGTCTATCTCATTTCCAAAGATTGAACCATCAGCTAAAGTTGAAAATACCGAAAAGTTGTGCCGCGGGACGAACAAATTTCCAAACCCCGAGTGACGTCGCGTAGAATTTCAATTTACGCGGAGACACGCGCCACGCGCGACTTAGCGTGACATACTAAGCAAGGCTTATCCTTGCTTGGCGGCCGTAAGCGGTGCGCGGCCATTTCGCGGGGCTGGGTACAAGTAGCGCTCCAATTTCCATCGTGCCGCTCCCAGCCTGAAATTGGTAAGCTTGCGGAAGGAAACTTGATTTTGAGATCAGGTCCTTTTGCCAACGCATGGTATAGATTCGCTTGCTGTCTAGCGTGGCTTGTGAATCGATCTGTTGGACGCTTCGGCTCAGCGATCCGGGCAGAAGAAAGCATCGTGCAAAATCCTTGGGTCACCATACTGATACCTAGGCGCCCAGCGGCCTCATGTCTGCTGCTTGCCCTTGCTCTGGAGATGGATGCTCGTTATTTGGAACGTTGCCATCTCAGAGCTGGACTTCGCGACTTCGCATCGCTGATACGGAGCAAAGATCCGTGAGACAATGCCTGCACGGCGGCTGCTGATAGTCAGACCTCACGGTAGTTGGGCGGGCCATTGATCAAAGAGAATCAACACTCTCAATGCCACCCAAAATATCAGCTGCAAGGTGAGATACCTCGTTGCGCGCCGGTCCGAAGCTGGCAGCTTACTTCCCGGCAACCCTCTCTTCCCATTGAACTCCAACCCATTCTTCTCGGAATGACACCTGTCCCGGCACACCGCAGTTATTCACACATGTACCTACGATGACTGTCCCCCATTCCATTCCATCTTCCAGGTCCATTGCCTCATCCTTTTCCAGCTCGTATATCAATCCGGGCACAAGCTGTACCTCAAACACTCTCTGCGCGCCACAGTTTTCACACCTAGGCATACCTCTTATCGCGCCTGATTTGCCGTGAGGAACAATGAATCTCGAGGCAACGCCATCACTGCCCGAATAGAGCAACGGTTCGCCCTTGAATTCATAGCGTAGCACCTGCTCGGGATTTTGAGCTACTCGATCAGAAAACTTCTGGAATGTCTTGTCCAAGGAGGACTCAAATGTGTCTTTTTCCAAACCTGCGCCGCTCCCGCTCTCTTCCGTGTCATATTGGATCTTGGACGACTCTGCCTTCGAGTCTGTGACCGATTCCTTTTCTAGTTCTTCCGGGTACGCATCGAGGTAGAAGGACGTGAATGGAGGAGGAAATTGAGAGTCGTTCGGCCAAGCTTCTGAAAGTTGCTTGTCCTTCCCACTAGATTCGGATTCTGAAGTAATTCTGAGTTTGTCTGCGAAGGATTCTGTAGGCGGCTGAACCTCGTCCACCGGCCGCTGCGGCGGTTTTGCGGCCAATTTTGAAGGCGATCCCAATGATGAGAATGGGTTTATTGTCGACTGCGTACTGGTGCTGGACGTCGAGAACGGGTTGGCACTATTCATGGAAGGTAACGAGCCCGGCCCGCCAAACAGAGCACTGCCGAGATCTTGTGTCGGCTTCTTCATCTGAACTTGCTCTGGTTGTTTTCCCTTCTTTTTGCGCGTCTCGCCTTTTCTCACTTCTCGAAAAGCCCTCACACTACCCACTTTCTTCGAACATGTTTTCTTCCTGCAACACAACACGTGAAGGCGTCGCTCATCATGAGGGAAGTATTGTTGAAGATCGGCATTGAGTTGGAGGAGCAGCGACATATATCCGTTGCAGACCTTGCACTTGGAAAGCGCAGCAGCAGGAGTCTGGTGGGCATCGAGCCAGGTGGGATAGCCACCTAGGTGGCTGATATCGTCGCCGGTTGAGTCTGCGCTGGCATAGCCAAGGGTGACGTTGGTGGTAGAGTAGTCTTCGCCATCGTCGCTTGAAGAGTCACTCTCATAGGGGGGCATACTGGCAGGTAGGAGTCGTCCTAATGTTGATCCATGGAGTCGATCAACCGTATGTAACTGCGCCCGAGGATGATTTTTACAAAAAGTTCAGAGCGGGTTAACTGCTGGGAAAATTAAGGTGCGGCTTGACACGGGAACCATACTGTAAACAGCCCAAGTTTGTCGATATCTGGCCGCGCTCCACTTCTTGATCCCCTCCAGAACGGTCCCAATAAGAACCCCGGACACCTGCTCCCTCCCCTCCTCCTCCTCCTCCTCCTCCTCCTCCTCCTCCTCCTCTTTCAAGTACCGTGTGCTGCCGCGTTTCCCCTTTTACCATTCCAGCCATCCAGTCGAGTTGGCCCGGCGTCCTGATATGCGTGCTCCTCATTTGATTATACCAAAGTGATCTTCCTCCAGGGACAACAGCACCAATCGCCATACGCCGTATCACTTTCTCCCCACAAGAAAGGCGGGGAACCTTGTAAAGGAAGTGCCTCAAGACTCCCGCCCTCAGCAAGGGACGGTACTCATATAGCACCATATCCCCAAAGTACGGACAAAGTCCTGTTGTTGCCTTGCTTTTTCCCAGCCCATCAGACTATTCAGACTATCATCGCAGACCAACACAATGGCCACACGTAAATCCACCTCCCTAACCGTTGACGACTATGAGTTCCCGAGAGGCGCCAAGGGGCTCGCAACAGTGGTAGGAGCAGCCTTGTTCGTGCTGTCGACTCGACGGCAGTTTATCGAACCCCGCTCAGGTAGGTCCCCATTTCCTTCCCAAGCCATTGCTGCCAAAGATCACCTGGTCTTCATTCTTCCATAGGCCACGGGGACAATCTTCTGATGAGATGCAGTCATCCACGATCATATTCTGGCCAGAAGCGTCACAGCCGCCACGTACTCCAAGACCGTTCAAGATGTCATCTTTTACTGGATCCTCGGCGTACATGGTGCTGGCACCGCTCATTTTGCTTATACCAAGCTCCAACAATACAATGTCAAACTTACCAGCATGGCGTGGTTCCAATGGATTCTGACGGTCTTTTTGGGAGGATCCGCCGCTGTCAAGCACTTCGATGATTTTGTTGAAAAGAAAGAGCTCAAGGCGGTCAAGGATATCTAGACGCGTCAGTCAGAGGGAAGAGAGGTACAAACCAGGCACGTTGTTCGCTCTTGTTCGATCATGGTGCTCGACGTCCGAAGGACAATAGTCATGTAACCCCAGTACCATCGTCTTCATCCGGGCTGTACTCGGTACCGATGTATTCGATCTTGCTATCACTTGGTAATAGGAATGGTACAACGTCAAATACCAGTAGCAATTTCCTGGTTGCTTATCATTCTCACAATGTCAAGCGTCAGAGATCCACATTTTTCAACCCTCGGCAGATATACTTCGGATACATGTTGCTTGATGGAAGGATGCCTCCTCGTACCAGACGTGTAGGACGACCGCCTCACGTTCCCCTCCATCAACTGCGAGACATGCAGTGAGGCTGCATATGCCAGGCGCCGCCAAGGCGAATGGTGAATAGATTAATGCGAACCTCAACTTTCACCGATTTTAAACAAGCGCAACTGCCTGACACAACTGCAATTTGTTTCATCTGTTTTTCATATGAACTGATCCTCATTGGCATTGACAAGATAAGGAACGATCCATGAGCGAACGCACCAGCCGCCCAGCTTGCCTCTGACAATATCATTTTCGCAGATGCCACCATGACTGACCTTGTTCGCTACGAGCAACCTTCACCCCTCCTCCGACTACCCGCCGAGACCCGTCTTCAGATCTACCGCCACTTGATACCCAAGGATGTTCTCGACGTTGATATTTGCTCACCGCGCCGTTCGGCAGCGCAACAATTCGGTTCGTTGCCACGCCCTGGTGCAAGCATCTTGGTAGCCCAACTCTTCGCCTGGGAAAGCCTGATCCGTGACAACGGCCTTCAAATGCTCCTGGTCTGCCGTCGCACGAGGGACGAGGTCCTTCCCTTTCTATCCAAGTTGACTGTTCGCTTTCACTGCACCAAATGCTTCGAACAGCTTCTTAGCAACATGTCTCATGGCTTAGGCGTTGGCGTCAAATGGATGAAACACGTCGAAATTCGGTATCAGTGTGAGGATTCCGGCACCGTCCTCCGTTCAGTCGGCGGGAGCTTGACCCCACAGCTCAGCAAATTCATGGTTTCTGAGGCAATGTTCGCCCTCCAGCGCACGGCATGGCTGTACTATGGACGACTGGATCTCTTGGAGCGGGACAAGTGGAAGTTCGAACCAGTACCGACAAATCAAAAATCAACATCAACCACACCTGATCAGATCACGGCCGCCAACCATGTTATGTTGCCTGCGCCGGGTTCCCTGCCCCCTGTTTTTGGCCATACATTCGTTCCGGCGCCTCCGCTACGACATGTCAACAAGCTATGGGTGATTAGTGGATGGTTTGACACTTGATTCTCGATCACGCTGTCAAATGAACTTCATTGAGACCTGAGGGGGAAAACAGAGACATTACTATCGAGCTGAGGAGTGCACACGACTCCTTACTGAGAAAGAAATACGATATTAAGGTACATGCTTCGGGAGTCTCGTTGACATCCAACCTGATCTGACAGTGAGCAGATGTCCAAAACAACTCCCATGCCGAGGCTTCATGCTGTTTCACCACTATGGAGTTGACAGGTCCCTCAAACTCAAAAGGTGAACTGCATCAAACCGGGGTTCAGCACAAGCGGCAACAATGCATGCGACGCTAGAAACATTCTTGTTAGAGATAGCACAAGTCAATCATGGTGCATAAGAGTCTTACCGATGACCGTCGTCAAAGGCCAAATGGCGGTGAACAGCGATATTTGCCAATCGTACGGAACCAAATTGCCAAGTGGTCCGAACCCCGACACAACGATCATTCCCAGACTCACAGTGGTGCAGAACGCAAACGTCAGACGGAATTTGCGCAGGATAACCGGAACTTCTTCGAAAAAGCTGGTGTCAGTGGCTTCCTTACTCGTGGCCCCCCAGCTCATATCCACACTGAAGAGATGGCTCAATATGGCTTGAGACACGTGCAACGAGATGCCACCCAAGAAGATCGTGAGTAGCGGAACCCAGCGGAAACTCTCCAGACATGCCGAAGCCAACGTCTTCTCCTCGACGCGATATCTCATGACCGCCAGGGCAAGATTACCCATTGCAGTGAATACGACCACCAGGGCAAAGTAGATAGTGAAGCTGTTGACATAATAATGATCCAGATGGCCATTGAACCAGCCAATAAGAAAATAATTGAGTAGCGTGAGGAACCAAGCCGATCCGAGAGCATAATACGTGCCCACGTACGCCATGATAGTTATCTTCGAAGGCAATGGCATGTTGCTGGCGATGAAGGTACGAAATAGACGCGTGAAAGGGCCTTTCGTGAACCACTGCGCGAACGGGTGAAAAATCAATTCCGAGCAGCCATATGCGTATTTTTCCCAGCGCGCGAGTTCATCGTACACGGTCAGTGAGACGCCTTCCTTGAACCCTTTGCCGGTATACGCAGCCAGACGCAGAATGTAACCGCTGGTCTGTAATCGGAGAGCCATATCAAAGTCCTCGGAGACGGTGGCCTCGGACCAGTACTTTTCTTTCATCGTACCGTCGTTCACGTCGGTGTCCGTGAAAGCCACATCCTGAACTGCTGCCCAACGCAACACGGCGTTATGCCCCACGAAAGGAGCGACGTCCCCATTCGACACAGCATACTGAATGGCCGTGTACACGAAATTTGTGAAGAAGGTGATGCCCTGTTCGAACCAACTGTCCGTGACGTTCATGACACCTGAAGTAAACTGGATGATCGCCACTTCTGGAGACTGTTCCATCTCGCTGACTGCGTCGAGGAAGCAGTCGACCGGCACGCGGGTATCAGAGTCGATGAGCAGGATATAGTCGCCGATACGAACATTGCCTTCGGCCTGGGTACGCCCATCATCCTCGCGAATGACCTCGGCTAGCGCATTGTCGTAGGCTTCGCGCTCGTTCTCTGCTGCCCATGAGTCGTGGCGGGTGATCGAGCACAGTTTATCTTCGACTCGAGCGCTCACGTTCAGCCCGTAGTTCATGTTGGATGCCTTCTTGAACTTGCCGGCTCGGATGAAGACGCGTCCACCATCGTCCGAGGACGGCTTGGGGGTGTGCCTCGGTCGGGCGACCCAGCCTATGTTGTGCTCATCGTAATACTCGCGTCTCTCTTGGGCTTGCTCGGGCGGGATAAGCTGCATGCCGTCGTCGTTGATGAAGATGTTGGCGGTGCCACCCTGCATCTCGTACGTGGAGATGGCCGCCTTGATAGACTTGATAGTTGGGTCGATGACTGACCTCAGTCCTTCCTTGTATACTGGACATTGGATCGTGACGTGCGGCAAGCTTGCATTGGGTGGCAGACGGGGTGACGCTTGGCCGGAGAAAAATTTGGTGTTGGCCGACATTTGGCTGATGGGACCCAAAATCTGGGCTACGCATGAAGCGGTGGATTGCATGAAGAATAGACCGAGCCAGGACTGGAGAGGAACGACGAGCAGGAATGCGAGCCGCATCCAGTTCTTGTCGACTTTGATCTCGATCGCCATTGCCCGCCATCCGCGGCTGATGGCACTGATGAGCAGGATCAGTGTGATGGCAGTGAGTATGGGCTGGATTAGGACGATCGGTCGACGTGGGAGGACCACTGTGTTCTCGAGATCTTGCGCTCCTTCGCCGGCATTCAAATTGACCGTGCTGGGCACTGCACTTGTGTATGGAGGGACAGATTCATCGTCATCGCCTTGTTCTTTCCAGACCATGCTGATGAGCTGTTTTTCGATGTTCTGGACGCGTTGCAGGAGATGGTTGGGGTCGTCATCCCAGACCACGAGAGTCTTGTAGTCCTGGATGAAGGCTGCGAAATGGTGCTTTTGACATTCCGGCAGGTGAGAAGTGCTGGGCAGGATCTGAAGGCGCAGACCGGACTCGAGCGGCACGTACTTGAGCGAGTTGTCATGAAGAAAGAGTTTGATGATGGCCGTATTCACTGTCATTGCACACTAACCACAGCGGTCAGTTCGTAATTCCACAGTGTCGGGAAATTCATGCTCGGCTTACCTTGACATTGAGCTTTTGGACTGCAGCGAACAAGCCGTCCGGACGGGAACGGAGGTCTTCTGGAGCGCATTTGTAGTCGTCTTTGGCTTTTTTCAACATGACACCTTCCTCAATGCCGTTCGTTGACCACATCCGTTCGAGCTGTTGCTGGTGTAGCCAATTGCACATCATGTCGGTTTTAAGCTCGCGCAATTCTGTGGTCGAGCTGTTGCGGAAATCGCTTTCTCGGTGTAGCAGTGTCTTCGGGCGTTGTAGGGAGTTGGGATTGACTTGCGCGCCGGCCGACAAAACGGGACTTGACGACTGTTCTTGAGTGGTGCTCGGTTCTTTCGGTGGTGGATTGGTGGATATAGGTGGCACGTCATTATTGGCGGCCATTTCTTGATCGGTGATGTGAAGGGTAGGTACTTTTGGTGAAACTGCAGAAGAGTCCTTTGCATCGAGCTTTGAAGGCTGATGATCTGCCTCCTTGTAATGGAACATGGGAGCGAGCTTCGGTGGTACTGCGTTCTCGTAAGGAGGGATTATAGGGGGGTGGATTTTCAGAAGTATATGAGCGCTCCAGAGACAATGCACGATAAGGGAGAGAGAGTCGTCTGGGCTGAGGGCGGGCTTGCAGCGTCGCCGCGATAGGGAGGCGAGAGAAGCCTTTCAGAGAAAATGCGTAGTAAGACATGTTGATCGTGGGAAATGATGATTCGCCGAGATTGGAAGTTGATACTCTGATATGTCTGACCTCGACCACGATATTGGAATACTGACAAGGAAGAGAGATTTGACAACAGGAGTCGGCCATTTATGGCCCAATAGCAGACCATTTACCTTCTTCAATACTCTTGAAATACTTCTGAGCACAGCGCATCATATGCCTTCGTGCGTGATAAAGCACCGAGGTTGCTCAACATCTGCGATGAACTCCGGCTAATATCTCGGAATGCCTTGAAACAAAACATTGCATCTGCGAGAGATAGTTTGACGGGCGGATATAGCTGACCAGTCAATCTAGCAGCTGCGGATGCAGGAGTCTAGTGTCTCTGCTTCGCGACATGGCTGAAATGGTCTCGCAATGCTCCACGAGGCAATGCAGATTTTGGAATTGACGATCGACCAAACTGCTGAATCTTGCAGCCAGCTTGAGGGTAAGTCTGTCTGTCTGGGTGTTGTCAAGCTTGTTTGGACGTGATAGCAGTCGATACAGGATCACCTCCCATAATTTATGATACCAGCAATCCATGGAGCGGACTGGTCCATGAGGAAATTTTGAGACACTCACTCAATACTAGAATGTAGATGCTGCTGAATAGACCTCTGTTCCTCGATTGTTGTCTCATAATCATCCAGCCTGAGCGCGCCAGCATTCCAAATAAGAATAGCCTGTACAAGTCCACACTCGCGTTCCCACGGTTGCATTTGTTGTTCTCTCTTCCGGCTCTTTAGAGCTGCGTTTTGGGTGTGACCAATAACATTGATCCAGCTGCCCAGAGACAAGGCTGAAGGATGTGTGCTTTCGAGGACAAGATTGGCATCGACGAAGACGCGAGGTGTGGGAGAGGTCTGTTTTGGGTATGCGTGTTCAAGAAGAAGTCGTCCTTTAGCGATATCATATTCCACGACGCTGTGTCTTCAAGTCAACAGGTCGATTGGCAGGATAGCTGAGATGCATACCAACCAAGAAACCTCACCTTTGTTCCTAATGGCACAG
The DNA here is from genome assembly GCA_035928005.1 of Exophiala sp. CCFEE 6388. Lineage (NCBI taxonomy): Eukaryota > Fungi > Ascomycota > Eurotiomycetes > Chaetothyriales > Herpotrichiellaceae > Exophiala > Exophiala sp. CCFEE 6388. The sequence goes on from JAVRRU010000009.1 coordinate 200,428, forward strand.
ATGCTATTTCATGGAGGAACATAAGCTTGGACGCGGCGGGCGCGTTAGTTGCAACTTGGCTCATCGCTCACGATACATGACTGATCAGTCGATTCAAGCTAGGCTCGGAAGTGCCTTCGTCAAGATTTCCTCTTGGCCTTTAATGGTGACCTGTGCAGCATTATTCATGCGAGCTTGAATCTTGGTTGAGTGTTGTGTACAGTATTGACACTCGGAACGTCACGCAGCCTTTCACCAAGGATGAAATCCACTAGCGCGTTGCTGCACGTGCCTGCGCTCGGCAAACCTTCGGTTTTGGGCTGACCATGAGCGACTGGCCGCTGTAATGAAGCAACCTGACGATGTCATGCCTGGAGACTCTTTCAGATCAAGTGCCAGGCTCTCATCAAAGAAACTACTTACAACATCTACTCTTTACTTCCATTTCTCGGTTCGCGGAGTCTCCAGTGCGCGGTTGTGGCTGTCTGAGCCTTTATATTCTTTCTCTGCTACTAGCAATCTTTTCACACAGCACTGCGGAATCCCCCCTCTCCGGTGAACACGCGATAACGAATAGAGGACTTGGAAGACCTGTTATCAGACAGTAGCGGACCACCCAACGAGCCTCGAATATACTGTCGACTACTACCAGGAGCCCCAAGTCTATCTGCCTACACATTTAAGAGTCGAGTGTACTACACTCAAGCGGACAATATGTGGAGTTGGTTCGGAGGGGCAGCAGCCCAGGCGCGAAAAGATGCCCCGAAGAATGCCATCCTCAAGTTACGGCAACAATTGGACATGTTACAGAAAAGAGAGAAACATTTAGAAAACCAGATGGCAGAACAAGATGCTATCGCCAGGAAAAATGTCACCACGAACAAGACGGGTAAGTAAGCCCGGCACGTTCATGCGAATCTCATGTACGTGTAAGCCATATGTACTAATACCATTCATACAGCCGCCAAAGCTGCGCTTCGACGGAAGAAGCTGCATGAACGAACCCTTGAACAGACTTCGGCGCAAATCGCGCAGATCGAACAGCAAATATACTCTATCGAGGCCGCCAACATCAACCAGGAAACACTGAATGCTATGAAGAACGCTGGATCAGCGATGAAACAAATCCATGGCAATCTGACGATTGACAAAGTGGACCAGACGATGGATGAACTGCGTGAACAACATGCTCTTGGAGAAGAAATTGCCAGTGCGATCACGAATGCACCCATCGGCGAGCCACTTGATGAGGCCGATCTCGAGGAGGAACTGGAAGGTTTGGAGCAAGAAGCAATGGACGAGAGAATGTTAAAGACTGGGCCTACACCTGTTGGAGGCGAAGTCAGCCGGCTACCCAGTGTATCCAACGCTCCGAGTAAGTCTTTCCCAAGAAGCCATCAAGCAGTGTCCACGTTGTTGACCCTCGAGATAGTCAAACAAACCACTCAGGAAGAGGACGAGGAGGAGGAATTGAAACGAATGCAAGCAGAGCTTGCGCTGTAGAAGGCAACGTTTGATTTGTCCGGCGCAGTGGGTATTGGTCTTCTCTTCGTGGAATCCATGGTCTGTTGATTCATGAAATCCGATCCACATCCGGCAACAAGAGACTTGTCGAGGATCAGATAAGGAAGTTCTCTTGCAAATGATCGTGTGTATTAGAAGCGGCGTTACTGGGTGAGTCCAGCATCTTCGAGCATCCTTTAGTTCACGGGTACATGATAGCCCTGTTGGAAGAATTTACGATTCTTATCTTGCTCGTCCCTGTTCATGACGAGATTTGCTGAGAGGTCTTCTGCGCAAGCTCTACCTTCTCAAGGATTTGTGTTTATATCCTTGGTTGTACTTCACTCCACGGCTGCACTTGAGGAAATACCTTTCTTCACTGATTGTCTTACTTAAACCTAACCCTCATGCGTTGAGTCAGTGAAGACTACCAGTGTATCGGCATTCTACGCCTGAATGAGGTGGTTTCGACATGGCATTTCAACAACGAGTGGAGAGGCGGCCTTGGTGGTGTTCTGAGGTGAATCTTGTCGTGAGTAGATGATTCTGTTCATTATATCAAGTCAAGAGGATTCATGGTCTCACAAATGCACGAAGAGACATTCGCGTTATTCATTGCTAATAACATCCCAATTTGTTAACCACCTCGATCCTTCCAGCAAGTGAAGACAGCCTGGTTGTAACTCCCTCACTCTACCGTCACTTACCGTACGCGTGACCTTGTGAGAAAGGCAGTTACCCAGAGCATTCACCATCCCTCTACATACATTCAACATTCTCTTACTCTTCAAGAAGGCAATACCTCTTCAACCCCTTTTTTCCATCAACAACGATACCCTACGCTAAGTCATGGCAACCCTTCCAAGCGTGGTGCTACGCACCATTGCCACGCAATTGATCGATGACCTTAAGGACGACCCCCTCCGCGAGTAAGACTGGTCCAGTCGATATCTCCCTTGTTGGTCACTAATTTAAATGTCTGACTAGAGAAGCCATCTCAACGCTATGCTCGCTACGTCTGACATGTCGGGAACTCGCAGAGATGGGCCTTATCAAGGCCGTGCTGTTTAGCAGTATCAACTTCCACGGGACAAAGAACAATATGTTGAAAGTCGAGCGGACAGATTTCCGTGCCATCGGGCCATTCATACGCCAAATCAACTTCTTCCCTTCGCCGTACTTCAACGACCTCAGCACGAGGCGCTTCAAGACCATGCTAGACGTTCACTACGCACTACTAAGAGAACCTGGGTTGTGTTGGTGCTGCAGTATCGACTCGTTCCAGGAATACATTGAAGGACAGTTTGTTGGCCGTTATCCTCTCTCCCAAGATGAGATTTCGATGCGCTATCAAGCATATAAGGAATGTGCACTCGACGACCAGCATTCTGCCATTGACGGATCATTAGCAAAGGTTTGGGCAACGATGCTGCAGTTCTCGAGACACGTAGACACTATCAAACTGTGTCCTGTGTCGAAAGCTTTGTCACAGATGCCCTACCGTATCGCCGAAATCGCCCCTGGAGCATGCGACTGTCTCGACAACGTCGGCTTCATAGATTCTCTAGCTGGAGGCAGTGGAGATTGCCTCTTCACGGCAGTGGGAGATGCTCTTGCCTCCACGTTTCTTCCAGTCAGGACTTTTTCAATCGAGTGCGAGCTGAAGAACAGCCTAACAGCTGATTGGCGTGCTCTACATTGGGAAACCCCAATACTGGAGCAAGTCGAAACCTTGATCATCGGCATGGTGCCCTTCGACATATTTGGTCACCAAGGCCCGGACCGAGAAGTCAAGGCCGACAGACTCTTCTCTAAGGTCTTGAAGAAAGTCCATAATACGGTGCAGCGCATCATATTGATTCGTGAAGGCCGGATCTCGGATTTCTTGCCACTCCCTTGGGACAATTTCAATTTCTCCTGCCTTCGATACCTCGAGGCCAAATCCTTCATGGTCGACTTGTCAAGTTTCATTGGGTTCATCGCCACCTGCGCTGCTCTTGATATGCTTTCGCTTGAAAAATGCGGCATGGATGGACCAGACCGTGAATGGAAAGACTTCTTCGACAGCGTGCGCGAAAGACCCAGAGCATTGCAGCTTACACTTTATGAGAACTGGCCTGATACGGACGACACATGGAGTTTCGATTCTAGACTGGGAATCAACGCCGGTAGCAGGGAGAGCATGTTCGGATTGGTTCATTTGCAAAAGAGCCTCTTTCTATATCTGTCGGGACGTGCAGGTTGGGATACCGTGCTCGAAGATCATTTCCCACAATCCTGAGGATCTAGCAGAAAAACACTTTGCCGTCTAGGTTGCTTCGATGCCTTAATGCATGAGGGGACTCTTTGGGATCGCTGTGGCTCAAAGGTTAAGGCAATGTGGTCATCGAGGCTGGTTCCGGACTCCGTGACAGAACGCGGATACAGCCATGCATAATCAACTATTTAGGCTGTGTTTGGGTTTCAAAGGATGACAAGAGGCGAACGCAATCAGATCTTCGATGGGCAGAGAGTGCGCAAAGGAACTATTCATGCTCTGCTCGAAATCGACCATGTAGGTGAAGCATACATAGGTTAAGAGGCTCTGTACATATGTATGCGACGTATCTTGCATGATGCCGATGTGGTATTCACCCAGGCTATTCATGTTCCAATATTGCTGCTAAAGCCATTTTACGGCATAAGTGCAGAAGTCTAAGACTTGAAAGTCATGCTCTTTCCAGCCAATTCCTTGCCCATCTTTCCACGTCTAGCACCCGTGCTCGCGTCCAGCGCTTTTGCAAACGGGTTCATCCTCTTCGCAGTCTGTCCATCCTGTTGCGTCGCTTGTGCGGCTGGTTTGAGCAAAGACTCAGCAGCAGCATAGTCGAATGGCTGGGCTGCTGCGGCCGCCGCTTCCGCGGCATCCTTCTCGGCCTTCTTGCGTGCTTTCTTTTCAGCTTTTCTTTGCTTCTTCGCTTCTCGCTGGGCTTCGTACGCGGGGTTGTTTGGCAATGGCGAGGCAGATGCATCATCCGCCGGAGACGACCCATTGGCCGTTGGCGCAATCATGTCCACATCCACATCCTCGTCAACGTCGGCAGCCTTGCGCTTCTTCGACTGAGAGAGCTCCTTGAGTGTAAATATCTCGGAGGATTTAGGAGCGGTCTGCTTCTGTGGAACAGTCTTGGTGGCAGATGGTGTGGGTTCGGGAAGCGACTGACTAGGGGCTTCTTCCAAAGTGGTGTCAGCGGTAGCTGCTGCAAGCGGCAGAACAGCAGCCAGTGCATCGATTGCGGTGACAGCGTCAGCAGGTAAGTGTGCGTACTGTGGCGCCACATTACCCCATAAGTGAGACGCCGAGGACCGCACCGCGACAGGCACATCTAATTCCATAGCACCATCGGAGTTGAGGGTTGGCGTTGCGGCATCGACACCTCCACTTGCTGCTAGCTCTCGCAGAGTAGCACCGAGGCCTTGGAATGTGGTTTGTGGCTCCCGCTTCTCCTTCCTAGGCCCTCGACCCGGCCGTGGAACAATCCCGTAGACCTCTTCGCTGTGCTTTAGCACTTCCTGGACAGACTTGCCTTCGAGGCCTTCGGCCTTTGCTTTCTTGATGATCTCGATTAGTTCCGGCAAGTAGCCCATAATGTTCTTTGTGGCACCTCTGCAAGAGGCATGGAAGTTGAAAGCAGACATTGGCATGCTTTCGGCGACCTGGAAAACCATGTTATTGGACATGATGAACTGGAGACCCTCATCCAATTCTCTTGCTTTACGGTCGCGCCACTCGTGTACGGCTCGAAATACGGCGAATTGTTGAGGATTGAAGTTAACGGATCTCTGCATCAAAAGCCCGAGCCAGCCGAGAGGGCCGCGACCTGTTTCCATGTCATAGACTGGACGTTCGTAGGCTTGCAGGGCCTCCTTCTTGGATTCTCGGAGGACGAAGTCAATGAGGTTGTCGTTGGGAGTGGATGCTTCAACGAGCATGTTTCGGATGTTGTCGTAAATATTCAGAAGAAAGTGGGTGTCTGAGCGAGCATAATCGACCAGTTCCGTAGGTAAGGGTCTTATGCGCCAATCTGCTGTTTGATACTGTTTTTGGGCTTCGAAGTTTGCGAACCGCTCCAGAAGGTGCTTGAGGCCTTTCCCCGGAAATTGCAGAGCAATCGAAGCGTGGTACGTATCGAAAAGGCCGACGACATAGAGACCGAGATCTCGCTGCAGCCAGATCATGTCCATGTTGGAGCCGTGGAAGACCTTCAGGATGTTGGGATCCGCAAAGACCTCGTTAAGGATTTGTAAGTTCTCACGCCAGGGCTTCAATGTGTCAATGATCCAATCTTTCTCTCTTGTGCTGATTTGCATAAGGCAGACCATGCCGATATAGGAGCGCTGGTCATTATGTTCAAGGTCAATTGCAATCTCGGTGGCTTGTTTCAGTTCCTGTACCATCCCCTTCACTCCCTCTTCAGTATCGATGAATATCGGCTGACCGTCCTCCGGGGGACTAAATGGTAATGGATCCTTGATCTGATATACGGAAGCAGGATAGGTATAGTTCTCGATCTCCGGTGCATATGGGTGTTTGTAACTGCATTTCAATTAGCCTCACCATTCCTCGTAAGACGTGTTGCAACTCACCCGGTCTGCTCATCGCCGATACACTCCTCTAGAGGCACTATCGCATGCGGTTTGTTCTGGAGAAGAGGCTTGAATGGTGCTGTGTCAGCATTGTTGACCTTTCTATCGAACAGCCGCTGCGGCTTTTGCGTGACTGGCGCAAATGCTCTTTGAAAACCCCTGCCAACTCTTCCGCTTTGCTTAGGCGATAGTGTTCCATCTTGTGGAGCAGGGCTTTGTCGTTTGAGGACACCGGAGACTTCATCAAGTGCAGAGTCAGCCTTCTCAAGAAGATCATCCACCACATCAACAACACGACGCCAATTGTCGTCAATGCCATCTTGATTCTGGAGCGTCGGTGGTTTGTTGCTGGTGTCTTTGCTGACAGCTTTGAGGAGTTTGTTGGTCAGGCGAAGTAGATGGGCATTCTGACGGTCAAGTGAGCGTGATAGCTTTTCACTTGACGATCGGTGAAAGCCCAAATCTTCGTTCGCAACTTGTCCTGCGGTCCTCGTTACAGCAACGAGTGCGGTTTGAATTTGACCTTGGAAGGTCTTGAAGTCGGCGGTCAAGTCCATGATTGATCAGAGTATACCAGAGTTGACCGGGCTCATTGCGGGGAGACGTTGACTGCGAACAAAGGCCTGGCGTTGCGCTCTGTCGGACTCTGTCTCGTGGTGCTGGGAATTTGAAAAAGTCACAAACATTGAAATGAATACTCCAAATCTTTCGGCCTCTCCACAGTGGATATCACAAAGTTAGGACCCAGTGATCGACCGTAATGGCTTCTTGGGCGGACGATTTGAACATATTACACAGATGCTCTTTCACGTCGACACTAACTCGACTACATATACTTGTACTTCTGTCAGGCTCTAGCCTACGACGGTTCATGCTATCAAAAGGGCTATGTGAAGCCTGACTTCCTCAAAGCTCCATTGAGACATGGTTGACAGGCGTTGGAGTTCAGGATGTGATGATTGCCGGAAGCGAAAAAAGAAGGTAAACTGCCAAGTACAAACAACCAGACACCGCGCTCTGATGGCCTGCTTTCGAAGTGCGTGGCATGCAATCTTGCTGGCTGGAGATACCCAGGCTTTGTCAAACAATGGAAGTTTGTCGACGAGAACCGACAGCAAGAACCGTCCTGAGCCGTCCCAGGACCTCATCATCACATTGGTATTGAGGTCCAGGCATTGTGACCAGATTGTCGCAGCAGAGAGCTTTTCCCAACAGCAGCCAAATCATCTGGCCGCTATACGTGTAGCCATTTCCTCTACGCCATTGGCACTGAAATGACCAACCAAACCCCTGGCAGTCCTCTGGGCAAATTGTTCGGCTCGAGGGAACATCTCTTGCTCATAAGCCTTGATTGCGTCTGGCATATGCTCAGCATTGCCTCCGCAAGCCACTATCGCCCTTGCAAGCGCCAGGGAGTCGAACATAGCGAGGTTTACCCCTACACCAGCGAAGGGGGTCATTAGATGAGCTGCGTCGCCGATCAGCGAGACTCCTGGACGCGTGTCCCATCGCCAGCCAACAGGTAGCATCCACATTTTCCGCGGTACGGCTTTGTCGTCGGCATCTAGGACAGCTCGCTTCAACTCGGGTGCGCAATTGGTGAAGTATTCGTCAAGGTATTTTTGTTTGGCTTCTTGTGGAGAAGCCCAGTCAATGCCGCATGTCTCGAGCCAGTCCTCTGGTTTTCGCACACAGGCGTATACCCGAATACTGTTGTTTCCGTTCCTTTGAGCCAGGATCGCACGTCCTTCGTCGAACATGAAGCAACTGCCGGCGCCCACGAACTCACTAAGCCACTGGTGCCGCTGTTCGACTTCTGTCGCCCACAGTTCGAGCCCTGTAACGCCCGAATAGCCCGGAAGTTTGGTCGGTGAGGAAAGCGCGCACCTTGGACCAGGCACCGTCTGCGCCGACGACAAGATCGAACCCGTCCTCCACCCCGTCATGAAAGTGCAGGTCGTGCTTTCCAGCCTGTGTAGGCGATTCCTCCACAGCTATCAGCTTTTTGCCCCAGACCACGGTGTCAGGCTGTAGGGAATTTAGAAGCATGCGGCGCAATTGTGTTCGGTCGATTTCGGGACGGTCGGAAAATTCTTCTGGTCGTTGAACGCCGGATTCGTTCTCGTCGAGGACTACTCTGCCGTCATACTTGAGAAGCTTCATTGCCTGACCTTCTGGGCGGGAGAGTCGTTGGAACTCATCGAAGAGACCTGCTTGCTGCAGGACAAGTTGCCCGCCTTTCTTGTGCAAGTCGACCGTACCGCCCTGATCTCTTTCGCTCGCGTTCTGGTCAAGTTCAAAAACAGTACAGGGGATGTTGTTGACCTGGAGGAGCCGGGCCAGGACTAAGCCTGCCGGCCCTCCGCCAACGATTGCGATTCGAAGGTTGCTCATGATTGTTTACTGTATGCAGCGCAGCACTTGTGCTTGGTTTGTCTTTGGACCTACATTTCAGCGAATATCACACGCAGTCGGGACAATATATGTACCATCCTTCACGAAATCCTTGTGAGCCTCATGTCTGACTCTGACACAAGCAAATACGGAACACGTATACACGTTTACGACCGAAGCGTTGCTTATGCATGTCGCAACAAGGAACCTGATTGGAGGCTGCGCAGTATAGACCAACCCTTTGGGGTCTCATTGTGAGTTATCCTAGAGTTTGAGCCAGTACATGTCATTGATCAATTTCGGTGTTCCACTTGGACACGATCTCGGACGGACCAGAATAGCGGTAGGACCGAGACCGATGCGCTCTGCGAGCAAGGATGTGGCCCCCAATGACGCCACACGAGTGAGGTGAGGGTCAAGTTCTAATCATCTGTTTGGCGATTGGTTGCTGCGCAGTATCCAACAAGCCACACCCAAGTGGTTCCTGATCTTTCCTCATTGAGCCTTATTCTGGCGCGACAATGCTCGTTCGGCGCCGTTTCGTTGCCGAGTCGGATAGGAGATGCATATGCTTCAGCCTGGCAGGTAAATCATGGGTGCGGGCTGAAACGCTCGGTGATTGACATCCTGTATCTAAAATGGCGTCTATTGTGCGAGTGTTGCGTTGAGGGTCCGGAGTCACCCATGCATACGTAGAAGATACTTATTCAGCAACATAACGGCTTGCACGGGACAGAATGCAAATATAAGAGACGTGCAGCTTTCCGTCAATATCTCAACGGACAGTTAGCTTCAGTACAACGCATCTGCAGACCTCTTCTTTGTTGGACAAACACCAAATCCACCCAGTATCAAGTTATTACAACAGATATAAAGGCTGCACACAACGCCTTCAACGGACGTATAATCTCCCAAACGACTACAATACGGTCATACATTGAACCGGATACTACATCATGTCTAGCGACACCACTTCCGACCTTTCAAGCGCCATCAACGCAGCACTTGCACCGTCTCCTAACAGGATCGGCGTCATAGTATGCAGCCAGCGCAGCCCACGGGCAGGCCTCCAGATCAGTCAATTTGTGCTCGACACCCTCAAGCAATACCAAAAGACTCATCCAAGCCCGACATCATATGAGCTCAGCCTGATTGACCTCAACGAGCACGCGCTACCATTTTACAATGAACCAGGCATTCCATCTAGAATCCATTCGGCATCAGAGTACAAGCACGAGCACACGCGCAAGTGGTCGAAGTGCATCTCTTCCTATCAGGCATTTGTGTTTGTCACGCCGCAGTACAACTGGGGCTATCCGGCCAGCGTCAAGAACGCGATCGATTACTTGTTCAACGAGTGGAAAGGCAAACCTGCTCTGGTGGTGAGCTATGGTGGACACGGTGGTGGAAAAGCTGCAGCGCAATTACAACAGGTCCTGCATGGTCTGGATATGAAGCTTGTCAAGGACACTGTTGGATTGACATTTCCGGACCGGACGGTGCTGGTCAAAGCTACGACGGGTCAGGATCTGGGGTTGAAAGTGAGCATTGCGGAAGATAGTGAAGTGATTCATAAAGAGAATGCGCTGGAGGCGCTTGGTGAGGCGGGCGCAGCGAAGGATGAGGGAGACGGCGAGGGTAAGTCGGAGGCGGTCTGGGCGAAGGAGAGTAGGGAGATTTGTACGGCTTTCTGGGAGTTGATTAGCTTGCTTAATGAGTGAGGCTGCATCTTCGAGGGATGAGTGCGGTAAGGGGACGCAGGATACGAGGATGTAGGTAGACTGGTTATTAATGCGGCTTTGCAGCAATGATAGAGCTCAGAGAGTTTAGCCTTGACGAGTGAATGCTTGAATACGATCTTCTGCCCTTCTAGTCGAGAAGAGTGCGACGGCACATGTTGTGGAGAACAGCAGGTTGATATGAACGACTGGAATGACCGAGGGCGCAGGCCGAGCGCATTTCTCGCGAATAGATCGGCCAAATGATTTTCCGCTCCGATTTGGAGAGCGGACCCTGCTGCAGCCTTCCGTTGATGAATTTCAAGAATGTCTGCAACGGCGATTATTCTGAACCACGTCACTTCTTGTTCATCAGCATTTCGAAGGATGTCGGCCTCGCTGGCGCCAGAATGCAATGAGGTCAAGGAGTAAGCTTGCTCGCGATATCTAAAACGTCGCTAATTACTGTTTCATAGAAAATATGATACATGCTTCCTGAAATGGTATTCTGAAAGTAAGATATTGGTCCAGTCATATACAGCTTGCAGCACATTAGGATTGACTTTCTCGCAGAATATCTTCGTGGGAACTCCTCAACGGATGAGTGTGAACCACTTTTCAAGCAATACAAGTCCTGCTTATCGGTACGCACTTAACTTGAGATTTGTGCCACGGACAAGCTAACCATCCAGCAGAAAGCTCTCAAGGAAAAGGGCGTCGACAAGATGCTTGCTGAGGCCCGTGAGAACACCGTCCCAGAGACCGATGTAGAACACATGCGTCGGTGATGAGGAGCACGCAAGGCCTCCTGCGGTACCGACACTCTAAAGCACTCGATAGTGCCAGCGTGCATGGTATCTATACGATGTTTGTATCACCTCTGAACGACAAGATCGCTCCTCAGAACCCATTTCTCGCCACTCTTCACCTCTTTGCCCTCGTGGAACAGGCAATCTTCACCATGTCTGTGGAGGAGAGCCATCCCTGCCTCAAGCCCAACCACTATAGGCTCTGGGGTCTTCTCACCTTTTTTGAGCGCTTCCGGGTAGAAGGCAGTTTCGCCACCTTCGCAGGTGGTCAGGTAAATCAGCAAGGTCCAGGTGGTTCTGGCGGGTATTTTGTCCTCGCCAAACTGTAGTTTATTACTCTCATCAAAGTGTTTGTCAAAGAATTGTCCAGGTCGATACCTGTATATCCTGATGTTTGGGTTTAAGCCGAGGATTTTGCCATCGAAGGTCGACTCCTCTTCCACCGTGTCAATAAGGTACTTTAATCCAGTCCTCTCCCAAAGGGTATTTGCAAAGACAGGATCATCCACTTGGAAGCGATCATTGACACGTACTGCTTCTCCACGCTTTGGATTCCCTGGTGTCGTAGTCAATGGCAAAGATGACAGAAAAGACACCAGGTTCCTGCATAGCGTGGAAGTGAACAGATTTCGAACAACCAAAATTTGCCCTGGTAATATCGTCTTGATGGAGAGATGTTCTGCCGGTATGAGAGGAGACAAGGGTGGCCAGTCCGGTGTTTGAGGTTTCTTCACTTGGACGTTTGTTTCTTTTGTAGACTGTAATAACTTTTGTTTTCCTCTAGCAGGCATGGTGTAGGTAGGGTAGCCCGTACAAGTCCCAGTCACCCGTCGACCCGGGCTAAGGATAAGAATCAGGTCATTGGACGTGACAACTAGCCCTGTTACTCAATTGCAAATGACTCAAGGACCAAATAAAGTCATTCATCCTGGCAAATGATGCATGTGATAAGCCTTGTATTTTCTGGGGAACAAAATCTCATCCTCAGCAGGTGACTATGTGATTGGCTGGTATTCACTTTGTCACTTCTCCGTTTGGCTTTTGGCGACGGCGCAAGTGCCCGCCCGCCGCCTTTCTAGAGACTAGACTTTTTGTTCCCTTCCCCGAAAGAACTTCGAACTTCACTATACGGTCTGCTGCATGAGCGCGCCTTCAACCCACCCCCGTAACGCGCCTTCTCCCTCCCTCGCGCAGACCTCGTAATGTCGTCGCAGGCAATCGCGACGTCTGCAAGAGGTCTGCCCGACTTTCCATCACCCTCAATAGACCTGCATGACTTTCAAGAGCCAACATGGTCCGATCACTCGAATCCTCGCAACAACGACTCGAAAGATGAAGCAGAACAAATAGATTCAGACCAAGAAGGTCAGGCTTGGGTCGAGATGGATGCGCAACAACGCAATCAGGCCGTGGGCAACCTGTTGGCCGCTCTGGCGCCCCTAAGTCCGACCTTAAACGCAAAGACCCCAAATGTGAAGACGGAACAGGAAGAGCCCCATACAAACGGGGGTGAAGACAGAATGGAAGTCACAGACGACGAACCGGTCCAATCCGCCTCGAACGATCCATATTCCACCCTCCCCCAAGCAGACACGAACCATAATATGTCACTTCCTCCACTGCCTCCACTCCCTACGGACGACTTCATGACCGACGAGGCTCCCGCACCCTTCTCTTCCGCCATCGTTAGCGATATCCCCGAGGCATCACAGGCGACTCTCGTCGGCGACGCGCCGATGACCATGGACTATCCAGTGTCCCAACCACCCCTTGCTTCGCAGGATGTGCAGAATGAGCGAAGAGAAATCGAGGCCTTTGCAAAGATTGAATTCGAGGACGGAAACTACTACATCACCACATACGCATGCGAGTTGGGTCGGGATGCCTTTGCATACAAGGCAGCACTTGCCAGAGCTGAAGAAGCCGCCCAGGCTGAACGGGATCGTGCTCAAAGTTCTAGTGGCAGACGATCGGGCTTGTCTGAAGGCATACCTCGGCCAGGTGATAGTCAAGTGCAAGGAAGTGTTGTTAGCGAGGCTGGAGGCTTCGGCGGTGTTGATGATGCACCCGTGTTACAGGATGGGGAGCGCGTCGGTGGTAATCCCCTCGGTTCGAACTCGTCCGAAAGATCTGGCGGTAGCATCGTCAAACCGCAAGAAGTCCTCATCAACCCCCCGCTTATTCCTTTCGATTACCATAAGATGGCTGAACGGCAAGCGCAATTTGAACCAGGAGACGACCCAGAGCAAGACACCGAACTACCAGCTCCAGTGACCGCAGATCATATTCCAGACGCCGACAATTGTCCACTCATTCCCATCCACGCAATGCGAACCGCCGAGAAATCAGAAGTTGAAAACCACAAGAGCATATCGCGTCGACACGTCAAGATCGAGTGGGACTTTAAGGAGGACTACTTCCAGATGAAAGTTTTAGGCAGAAATGGTGCCTTCTTGGATGACGAATACCTGAATCGAGGATCTGTCCGACGTTTACGTGATGGCTCGAAAATCCAGATCTCTGATGTCTGGATGACTTTCCGACTCCCAAGTCAGAACGCCGAACCTCCAAGTGAGGAATCAGAGCGTGAAGATCTAGAGCTAAGTCCTCCACCACAGGAAAGCCTTTCACCATTCTCGAATGATGAGGAACAAAGTCTTTCGCCTTCACGCAGCGGCAAGACCAGGACCAAAGTCACCTTAACATTCACCCAGAAACCATCACCTACTATGCCAGATGGACCAGATGGCCAACCTATGCCGCCGAAAAAGCGGGGGCCAGGCCGACCTCCTAAGGATGGTATCATGTCTACCAGGGAGCGGAAAGAAAGAGAGAAAGCACAAAAATTGGCCGAAGCCAAAGCTGCAAATGGAGGAAAGACGCCGCCACCTGGCTTGCTGCGAGGCAAATTCCCCAAACCACCTGTCATCAAGGAAGAAGAGCCAGTCTTGGTCGAGACGAAACCGGAGAAAAGAAAGTACAAGAAGAGAAAGCGGGAGGATGGCGAGGTCTTGCAGTCGATCGAGGGCAATGAAGTTGACGTTCCAAGCGAGCCCGAAAATGCGCCACCACAGAAGAAGGCCAGACAGTCGAAATCGCCGTCACCTGAGTATCCGCCTGTGGAAAGCCTGACAGAAGAGCAGCTTGCCAGGCCCTCAGAACCCTATGCGCGTCTTATTTACGACATCTTGATTGACATACATCCAGACGCGCTGCCTCTGAAACAGATTTACCGAGCTTTGAAGCTCAAGTTTCCTTTCTTCGTCCACAGGGTGGACTCTGAAGGCTGGCAAAGCAGTGTCCGGCATAATTTGAATCAAGAATATGAGAAGCTATTCGACAAAGCGAAAAAGGAAGGCAAGGGCTTCTTCTGGAAGGCCATTCCTGGTGCACTACAGCCGCAAGCAGAACGGAGAAGGGCTGCCCAACAAGCTGCAGCTGCGAAGCCAAAACCACCTCCGGCGCCGCGGCAGAATCCGCAACAAGGTCCGCCCCCACCACTCAACTGGCAGAACAGCACTCCTTATCCGCAACAGAATGGGATGCCGCCCAGAGGTCCACCACCACCGTTCTTTGTTCAAGGTCCAAATGGTCCAATGCCACCGCCACCGAACGGCGTGCCATGGCCTCCACCAGGAGCATCAGCCTCGCCGGGTCCAAATGGACGACCTCCGCAAGTGCCGCCTGGCCAAAAGGGTCAGCCATTCTATCCTCCTCCTCAAGGTGGACAATTACCATTTCCTGCACAGCAAGCCCCGGGTGCTGGTCAGCAGACGCCTGGGAAACCAGGAGTTCCTCAACCACCGTCCGCTGGCCCACTCCCAGGCCCTCCTCCTCCTCCGCCTCCTATTACCTCTTCTGCGTCACGAAACATGCCCTGCACTACGGATGGTTTGTTAGCGATCCGAAGATTTGAGACTGCCATGTACGAGCAGGTTGGCAACTCAAGCAAGATCGAGGAGTGGCAGCAAGTCTTTGCGTCGGTCAAACGACGATTATTGCACGGCGCTCCACATTCGTTGCTACCAGACGGCGAGAATAGGGAAGAGCTTACAATCATGGCCCATGTGCGCAACTTTATTGACCGGTTCAAGAATCCAAACTTTGTGGGGTTTTCGAATACTGGCTCACCTGCCCCATCGAATGCCGCCAACACTGCCAATGGGCCTAGTACAGCGACTGCTTCAACCGCGAATACCGTACTGCAACCTGTTTCACAGCCGACCCCAGCGGGAGCACCATTGGCTCCAGCTGATGTTCCGCCAAAGGTGGAAGGTTTAGAGCCTGGTAATGAGACGGCAAAAACGGCAGAGCAACCGAATCAGCCTTTTACATTGGCCGATGACAAGATGGAGGTCGATACTGAACCTGCTGTCCAGAACATTGCCTCCGCATAGTTGTTGATATGCTTGTGACCTCCTATTGTGGCACATTTGCGTCGATTGGAAGACGCTATTGGGCGAACTCACAAGCCGATGTCTCGGTATGACTTGAGCACATGATGAAGTGTGCCAAACCAGCCAGCGTTATTTTATGAGGAGTATTAATAGGGATTTATGATTAAGATACCACCGGCGTTAGGGTATCTGCTAGTTGTGGGCTCATGGTCATGACGGGATGAAAGAAATTCTCGTATAGGGCGGTGTTTATGCGGTTATATAGTATGGTGTATGGTGTAAAGATCCATGTCACGAAGAAAACTGTTTTATTCTTGTGTCGAGAGACAAGCTCAGCGAGTCAGTGGCGCCGTCGCACGATGCCAGTACCGCAATGGTGATGTACGCACCTTAGCGTTACAGATGGAGCTGTACTCTGGACTTTCTGGCAGCATGCCACTGGTAATGATACTTCTGTTCTTCAATCGTCATGTCTATACTAGATATATGATATGCCTGGTCCCTGCGCCTATAAAGATCTCCATAGGAATCGTACACAATGTGGTTTGTCTGTCCATAGTGACAGTCTTGAATGAGACAGGATCAGTCACCATATGCCTTATCACCGCCCACCACCTGTGCGCCTAAAGAAAGGCCAATCGAAGACCTTCGAAACTCCGGCGCTTATTAAAGGCTGGTACAGACGTCTCTCCGCTCTACGGGAGTGATTTTGTCTACCACTTTATAGGCATCGTCAAGACTGTGACTGTAGTTGATCGACAATCAGTTTCGCAACATTCATTCCCGCCAGCGCGGATGTTTCCATTGTGGAAATAAAGCTCTCCATGCCGGATAGATAGAAGAGTCCTTCGTCACGCTCTTGCTCGTCTCCCGATGTCGTAAGAAGTGTGAAGTTTTCAAATGTGCTTCGAGGTGATTCGTAGGGGTAGCTGTGCCACAGTTTCTCGTGCAGCCAGGTTACATCTTTCTTGGACAGCGTGGACAATGGATCGTCCTTCTCGACACTAGTGTGCGGGAAGTCAAGCAGGTTGGAGAGGAACGAGCCTGTCAGGGGCGCGGGCGAAAAGATTTTGTAGAGGTACTGCGGTTGGGAGTCTGTGGATTGAGAGTTGTTTGATGTCGGACCAAAGAATGTCCCGTCCGTATCTGGGCGGAGGACGCGCAGTGTGCTGATGGACCAGAAACCAGCTGGGCCAACTGCGTCGACGCCCCTTCGGGAAGTGAGGTCCTGGTCCAGGCCTTCGTGTAGGGTGGTCAGGACGGACGGAGGGACGTCGGCTTGCTCGGTCAGGCCGAAGAAAGAAGGAGACAGACAGTGCGGCGAAGTGAACAGCGTAACGTACAGGCTTACATACGGGATTTTGGAAGGCGGGTTGGCCAGAGGAGGTGTGAATGTTATGTTTGCGAATTGGTACGGTGCTGCGAGGACGACGGTGTCGTAGGCCGCATCGTCTTCTGTGCCGAGAAACTCGTTGATGTCCGGGTTCGTGGTTTGTATGGTGAATGTCCCATGTTCGGTATCTTTGACCACGTCTGTGACCGTCGTGTTCAGGAGCAGGCGGGTCGCTGACGACGTGACCATCCCTTCGAAGATCTGCCAGTTTCCGCCCTCGACGGCCACGGCGCCTTCGATCGCCATGCATACGAGCGTTTCGAGCCCGTGGATGCCGCCCAGGTTCGAAGCGTAGTTCACCCGTGTGCTGGCCTGAATGATCTCGCGACTGAACAGGTCACCTACCCCTGCGGAGTGTAGGACATCCTTGCCTGTGACGCTGGTGTATGCGTCCAGCCCTGTGCTGAGCACCGCTTCTTGGATCGAAGGAAATGGGAACAGTGGTTCATTGTAGAACTCCAGGAAGGACCCCACGGCCTTCCTTGTAGCCCGTTGTGTGCGGATTGGGCTCAGCCCGTACTTCCACAGCAGTTTCGCGATGTCCCACCATCCGCTCCATGAGCTGTTGTCATCGTCCGTTGCGGATGTGAAGACGAAGGACGATCCGTCCCAGATTCCTAGCTCGTACTTGGAGTCCGGCGCAGCCTGGTAGATTTTTGCGGAGGGTATCAGGCCAAAGTCTCGAGTGGCATTGTAGAGGATGTGGTTTATCTTGACGAAGATGCTGGCGCCCAGCTCGGTCGGGTAGCGGGGGTCATCGAGAGCGTTGACTGTCGTTGTCCGTCCGCCTATGTATGTGTTCGAGTCGAAAACAGTAACCTCGAGACGTCGATCAAGGGACGACGATCTTGCGAACTTGTCGAGATAGTACGAGGTCGCAGAGCCGCCTGGGCCGGCGCCGATGACGGCGATGCGATGCGGCCGTGGATGAGAGGTTGGTGGGCTGCGGAGCGGTTCTTGGAAGTTGTCCGCGAAGACTGATCCGACTAGTGAGATCAGGCATGCGATAAGTATTACATGCATCTCGGCCTGATTAGTGATGACCTCGACGGATCATTCAGCTTCCGCACTGTATTATGCCCACGCAGGATCAATGAGTGTTACATCGGAGAGGCTGTTGCCCCGGATTTCTGTCTCGTGTTGTTGATGGACTGGAGTCTGTGGAGTTGTTGAGGACGGCCAACATCTCCGCAAGTGCCGTGACGTTCTGACACTGCGCAACACGCCTGCTGGATCACTCTACAAGTCTACATGTGAAAGGGCTCACGTCGTCGATGCATAGTTGAACAACCCATCACTAGAAGCAAGGCGCTTCTCCCTTGTAACCATGTCATTGTGTTCAGGCAACGTGCCCAATCTATACTACACGTTTGAACCAAAGCAGCCGCCAACCCCAATGCCAACCAATTACCTACATCCTGTCCAGGGTCCTGAGTGAGTAGAACAACAAATAGGCCTCCTGTCTCATGACGTCCTCCGTAGTGGTAGCACTCACGATCTCGTCGTCGAATCGGAACCACTTGTTGTCCTGGCGACAGAAGGCGAAATAGTGACCGTTCTGCGCGTGCTCGCCCTGATGTACGACCACACAGTCCAAATCGTACATGTACTTCTCTTTGTCTTCGCCATTCGTTGGTGGCCGTGTCGTATATGGCGCCATGTCGAGATGTAGGTTGAAGTCGAGTCTGCCTTCGTACTTTTCGGGAACGTAAACGCCCGTTCCAAGTTGCTTCATGCCAAAACGCTTAACGTGGACACAGAGGATCGCCGGTAACTTGCGAATGCGTGTCTGTTTGCTGGCCGAGCGTCGGTCGTTGCATTCTTGGCAATTGTATTGCTCGGGAGATAGGGGTTCGGGGGCGGTGAAACCCCGTAGGCACTCATGGAGACTCGGGATCGCTATCTTCAGTGGTTCTTTGTCCTTTTCCTTACCCTCACCAGCAGCGTTAGCAGCATCCTTGGCGGCCTTCTTCTTCTTCTTGACTTGTTTCTTGAAGTCAAGACTGATGCTAGAGAATTCGTCCTCTCGGGAGGATACTGTATGGCAGGTGTCGCAGGTGATTTGGCTGTTGTAGCGTCCGTAGAAGACCTTGTGGAAGAAGCAGACACATTGCTTCTCAATGGCCGGTATACCGTTGGCTGCGTTGGCACTGTTTGTCTTTTCAGGAGTTTTGTAGTGAGCGACGGCCTCATGTAATCGGTCGATAATGCACATGAACCATTCTTGGGCATCTTGTTGCCCTTTGCCAGACATTTGCTGTAGAAGTTAGATGATTTCAGGTCCAGAGAAGATCAAAGGACTCACCGGTATATTCTTCCACGAAGCGAATAGCAGATTGACGGCATGAGCAGGGAGAGGCTGATCAACCATTGTCACATCCGAGAAAACCTCTGTCATGCCACAAGCAACGCACGTCTGCTGTTCTTTCTTCTCTTCGTCCTCGTCCTCAGAGTCGGAGTCATTAGCCTTCTTGTCTGGCTCCTTGGAAATTGGACAAGTATGGGTAGGATGGCCCATGCCGAGAAAATAGCTTGCTAGGAGAGTGTTATGGACCATCATTTGAAGGACCGCGTTCATGTAGCATGTCTCTCCTAGGTTGAACAAGCCCCTTACGCCACTGCGGCCACAAGGTCGTTGAGAAGTGTTGGCAGTTAGGTAAGAGTCGTCTTCATCATTAGCTTCTGTGAGTTTCCGTTTCTTGCTATTGCTAAGTAAGGTAGGGTCATAGACAAGGTCATTGCAGCGACCACAATACACAGACTTCTGACTGACAGCAAACTCGTGTTGTGATCCTGAAAAATGTTCGTCCAATGTGGGAAAGCTGCCTGCAGTCGGACACTCGAGACAAGTGTACTGGACGAGGTCTTCATGGTTGTGCTTTGAGCGAAATTTGCGTATCTTGAGGATGGTGTCGTTGTCCATATGCTCGCAGCCAGCTGCAGGCATATGCATTGAGAGTGCCATGACTATCGAGTAGTTTTCGTTGGAGAATAGAGCACTACACACGAAGAGTTGTAGTTCAACGAATAGTTGCGTAGTTCAGGAGATGATGGTGTGATGCAGAGGCGATATCTGCAATTGAAGAGCGCAAGCTGCTTTCAACTCCGGAAAGTCCTCAATAGCTCTTGCTTGGCTACTGTACTCTATTGATGAGAGGGTACAATACAAAAGACTATTATTGTTGGTGGTTGAATAGAAGGAGTGGCAGAAAACATTCATGTGTGATGGTCTCCAGATTCAAAAGTTATTCGGAAGTCGACGGGCCAATCGGCAACCGAGCAATAAGCCTTCACGCCTTGCAGCGTCGCCACAGTTCAGCCTTGGTGCAACTCAGCCTTGCATGTGCGTGTACACCTCATTGTGCTTGTTATGAACTCCATTTCTATACAAGGGAATGTCGGTCGATGTGAGCGGAGTGGAACATTGTACGAAGCGAAATGTGTAATCTCCTTGCATTTGGAGTACGCTGTAAAGCCATGTGCACTCTTCTGGAAACATGTTCTCGTGCTCTTGATGCGGACGCCTATTCAAACAGCTTCTGTGACAGGCTTATGATGGCCAGCACGCGCGCCTCGTCCACACGCCACTCCTCCCAGATTTCGATGAAGACCTCGAGGTCACTCAGATTCTCAAGATGCTCATCCCGCACGACATCGTTGACAAAGGCAATGCCATCCATCATGTTAATGACACAGTCCGTACGATGAAGCATCTCAACGCACCACTCCCATGCATCAACCAGCTGTCCATAGTAGAAACGGTACTTTGTCAGCTCGTCCACTGCATCCACGTTTCTTCCTCCACATAGCATTGGCTCAACGCGTGCCCATCCAGCGTCGATCCTGTCTTGAGCCGCGCTTATTGTGTCCAACAGGTCGTAGTGTGTCTGCAGGAATGTTGTAAAGTACGGGAATCCGGCAGCATCGAGTTCATCGAGCAGGGTTGCTGTAGCACTACGTTAGTGACATGATTGAGATGAAGAAATAGCGGTTGCTTACACTGAGCTTGGTCGTCCGTGGACATGTTGATCGACAGCGGTGGCTGTGAACTTGCACAGACTTTGGTTCCCTGAGTTGGTCTGCTTTATTGAGGTGTTGGAGAGAGCTGTGAGAAGGTGTTGTCGAATTGAAACTCTGGCGAGGAGTGTTGACAACGGGGACAGTGGGTGAATTCGACCAGATCTGCACTAATTGCCCTTTTTTGCTCGGCGCTCGAAAAGGTGGTCAAGTTTTCAACGACGACCTCATTTCGTCGGCCTTCCTCTACCACGAGGTAAGGCACTGGCTCTTCCTCCTCGCACAGAACCTCTGCTTCCTCTTGCCGAATTTGCCCCACGACTGTTTGCATTGCTTTGTTTCGCGGTCGATGCTGTGCTCGGAGTGACTGATTGCCCCATTGTCCGACGACGTGGAGTTGCTTTCATCCTCGTGAAGCTGGCATCAACTGTGGCAAGTGTTACATCTCCTTCTGCTGCTTTTCCCTCGTTTGTTTGGCTTTGCAAGATGGTTGTCTCATCAGTGACTTCTTGTCCCTGTCGCTTCTGAAAGCGCTTGATTGATTCCGGAATAGGGGCCTATGTTGAACCAGTTAGCAAACACATCATTGCACAGGGACAGCAATGACTCGCCTCCGGGAAGTCCACCACAAAAGCATTCATATTCAATCCATACAGGAAACTGGCAAAGCTTTCTCCAAATCTGCTGAGGCTTTCATGCATCAACTGAAGGTGCATGAGGTTTGCTTCGAGGTCTGCGATTGAGTCACCCAACTCTGCAAACTGCGGCTCAAAGGCGTCAAGAGGAGATGGGCCGGTAAAGTCATTGCTTTGTGATGCTCTGAACGAAGATCGAGAGGATGCACGCAACGGTGTTGTCGGTCGTGAGACTGGCGATCGTGACCTCACCCTGCCTGCAGGACGTGTCTGCGACATTGCCCTGCCTTGCGACATCGTTGGAAGCAATGCTGAGCAACGGTGATTCCCTCCTCCCTACAGATGAATTTGTTTGACAGACGCGTCGTGAAACTGCGTGAATGAATGCCGACGTCATTTCGGATAAACACCGGCTGATCTCTTAGCGTGCCCCGGCGCGTGCTACAAGGGTTCTACTAGTATGACCAAAACCGACCAGGTTTGCCGACATCAAAGACGACAGTGGGACTATAGTGCATGTGTCTTCAGAAACGGACGACGGTGTGGAGGACAAAGGATCACGGATACGACACGTTGGCTATCCCGAGCATGCCATTGCTGAACCTGCTACCTTTATCAGTGGTGCTGGGTCCAAGACATATTGGATCTTGAAAACGCTGTAACTCCGTGCACCTTCTCTTCCCAATGCCTAATGCTTGATGCCTGATGCCTGATGCCTGATCACCCTGGTGCATACATCTAAGATGGGCATATGATACTAGGGCGCCTTTTCCACTTTTAAAGTACACTATGACATGGCGGAACATTCAGATCCCCTCGAAGTCGCCACCTGGAGTGTCGTCGTCGTCCATTTCTCCCTCGACGATTTCCTTTGCAAGCTCCCGCTCCCTCTCACGTGCTTCCTGGGCATTCTTGAGCTCCAATCTGTGCTGGTTCATTGGGAAACGCATGGCCTAAAGTAGCATTAGCACGACCCTGGCAGGTTTGACGGGGTTACATACCTTGACACTTTCATCGTGCAGAGCTAAACAGGCTTGAATGCGTTCGTGAAAAGCTTCGCCAGGTTCGCCAGTGGCATATACATCACCAACGTCTTTGCTCTTCATATAGCCACGTTCGTGATCAAGGCTAGCCTCGATCACGCCATCCCTAATGGCCTTGGCAACAATGTACTCGGCAGACTCTTCGCTGTCCAGGCCCAAACGCAGGCACATGTCGCGCAGCGAGATCCGGGCATAGGATAAAGACATCATACGAATTCCTGTTCGGATGACGTTCTGCCTGAGTCTGAGAATAAGCGTGTATGTATCATCTTTCCGGAAAGTGGAGTTGTATCGCTGCACCAGATTTTGAAACCCAGTCACATCTCCTGAGCTGACGGCTTGGACAAGTTGCAAGTATGGTTGCAGGGCCTGCTCAAGGCTTGGTTGGCGGAATGTAGCACGGTCCGGGATGTCTCCCATCAATAATTCGACCACAATCAGCAGTTTAGTGGATGCTTGGTAAAACCCACTGGCTTTGTAAGTCGTTGGTGATTTCCGCGTGGCCCCAATAAGATTTTCGTGTGCTTCGGTATAAGAGAGTTGGATAGCTCGAATGCGTCCGAGGTAGTACAGATAGCGCGCATACTGGTTGTTTGCGGCAGTGGTGGGAAATTTTGTGTGAGAAATCAACAAGTCGGCTTGTGTGACGTGGGACGTAGACAGATAGTTCCTGAGAAGTAGAGTGGTGACAGCTGCTTGAATGTCTTGATCTTTTCGTAGCGTAGCAGTCCTTAGCGCGTCCAAAAGACTCTTTCTGATGGCAATGACAGCGGCCGCAGGCGAAGGTGGTAGTGGTGATTTTTCCTCGTAGAATAACGCGTAATAGAAGTACACACGTGCAGAAAGGGAGTCCAGGGTCCGACGATTCAGAGTGCGAAGGTGCTCAACAAGAGCACTAGAGAATTGCGCACCCGCATCGATGGCCTTCTTATCGTAAAGATAGACCTGCACTAGGATTGACAGGTAGACATCGATCTCTGGCAGAATCTCCTTTGAAGAACTCTTCTGTTGTGAACCATCTTTTCTGCTATGCCACTCCTCGACCATTTGCGTGGGAAACGATGGATCGTCTTTGACGGCACTTAAGAGGGATATCGCAGTTGCGCTTGAAGTTGAGTAAGTATCTGTGACGACCGTAGCCACAACATGCGCAGACAAATGCTTCCGAACAGAAGATATCGAGCGGAGAACTCGCAAGCTAAATCGAGGATCGAATTGGCTGACTCCGCGCTCCAACAAGGGAAGGTTGGCTTTGATTTCTGTCGTCGTGTGAGCTTTCGAACCGCATGGTAGAAAGATTTCATTCCCTTACCTGAGATGGCTTTCTCTTGCGGGTCAACAGGAGTTTCAGCCTCCTTCGCCTCTTCGCCATCTACTGCGCCATTCGTGAGGTCCGCTTCTGTTGCTTTATCAGGAGCAGTCGGCGCGGACGAGCCCTTCGGTGGCGGCACCACCACGGTCATTTCGTCATCACCATCTTTGTCCTTGTTCGGTTTCGACGCCTTTTTGGAATTCTGTGACTGTTCCTTCATCTCAACGTCTTGAGAACCATCGGCACCTTTCTTGGAAGGATCGGTTCCATTCGTATGAGGTTTGTCACCGCTCATTTCTGCGGCGGAAGACCTTCAATGTCTTTCTGAAACTCGATTCGGAGGTGAGGAGAAAAGTGAGCGCGTCCGTATCAGCCAAAGCCTGAGGTATCCGATACAGAGATCAATAATCTGCTTTGATGCTCCGGAACAGCAGTTGAGGGAACCTGTTCCAATGCAGAGTTGCGCCGTTCAGTTGGCGTGACTTGCTTCGAACGGCTTTCGTGCGGGCTGGACAGAAAGACAGCTCCAAAAGGCGTTCGGATGTATGCGGTGTTTTCAATGCTGGGGGTGTGCAGATTGTAGAGGATTAGAGCTGGAGGTTCAAGTGAATGAATGTGAATGCGATGAGGTAAGGTGATTTCTGGCTGCGGTCGACCGTAGGGCAACTGCGCAGCGGCCAGGCACGACCAGCAAACGCGTTCATCCTCTATCCACAGTCCGGACTAGCCTTGTAGAGCCGCATCAACAATACTTCACCACCACGTAGACCCTGCTCACATACTCGAGATAGCGTCTGATGGCGCCAACAGGTGCACGTGAGTGATTGAATCCTCTGTCAAGTCGCACCTCCCGACAATAGTTACGATTGACTCGGGCCGATGTGCTCACCATCAGCTGCAACATGTCGTTATTGGCAACCCATCTAGAACAGATTTCGCTATCTACGAAGTCTATCACAGAGCTTGAGTTTGTAAACACTTCGAACATAGTCAATAGGCCGACTGACCACCTCTTAGGTTTCCACCACCGAAGATCTTTACCAATGCGCTTCTCAAAGACCACGAGATCACCACCCTGATTCGTGATACAGAACCACATGAGCGCGCCTTGTTCACCCTCGACCGAAGCGCTGTCGACCGAAGCCGGCAACAGAAAGCGAGTCTTCTTGGGCCGGCCCTACAGGCGAGCAAGACAACTCCCCCAGCTACGCACCCGATGAAACAGTCTGCTGTCACCAGGTTGCTAGGTAATGATATGCTTCAGGAGATTAGGCAGGCGACCAACAGGCATGGCGGCGTCAATGTCGAAGTGCTCCTTCGTGGTGCAGAGAAACTCTGTAATGTCTACACAGTTGCTAGAGCAGCTGAAAAGATCCGGGCATTGCGCAATCGCTATCAGGAAGTTGCACCCTCAATATCCGCATTGGAAGAAAAGGTATTGAAGCAACAGTCCGTTCTAGAACGTCGGAACAAAGGAGGCCAATACGAAGACGAAGAACTAGAGAACGCCATGGACGCAGAACCAAGCAACACTGGCGGTGCCAGCACCTTCACTGAGGAGGACTTCCACCATGAAGAAGAGGAAATCAGAGATTTGGAGGCCCGGAAGAAATCCTTAGAAGACCGTGTCTCGGGGATCGAAAGGGACCTTGGTGGCCTTCTGCGGTGATTTGAGCTTGATGAAAACCATAGCGGCTCGAACATCGACCTCGTATCGAAGTGGCATGTACGAAAAGTTAGGAGTTGTCATCTGGGTGCTCGCCCGTATCTCGCACTGACCATGGCGGGTTGTATCATCTGTGTCGAATTACACCCAAGAAACATCCACCCTTGCTCGCGAAGTACGCATCGGAAACCTGGAATGCCCTAAGAGGACTGAAGCCTCCTGGTCAAGGTGAGAGAAATGCAAATCAACTACAAGATGGCAAGGCTTATCTCGCATGTCGTCCAGCATAATAGGAACCTATTGAGGCGTGCTGCTTATCATCAGAAGCAGCACTCTGTGGCGGATCAATCGTCAAAGTCGATCTCATGGGACGCCTTCACTGTGAGACACCTATGTCTCAGGATGACCCGGATCTGGAAGATCCTTTGTCCAGAATGGGATTGCGTTCGGTTCATCAGTAGGTCACCCGTAAAGTCATCGTCGTCCAAACTGCAGTGGGATGGGATACCTGTGTACGATAGTAATACAATGAGTTGGAGAGTGGAGCCGGACCAGAAATGAAGGAAATGCTCATTTCAAACGCTTATAAAGAGAGACTCTTCTACCTCCCAGGTTATACCCAGAGCCAAGGGCTTTATGTGACTGACCCGAACTCAACATTCCATATGTTGGCTTGCTCTCGCCTAGACGAGGCCTCGAATCTCCACTGACTCTGGCAGTGTGGTGTGGTAAAGGTGTCAGATCATGTAGTATCCTAGAACGTGAATTCTTCCTCGAGGTGTAAGGAAGTCCACAGTGGATACCGGGAACCAAAATGACAGCGTTACTATCCTTGCGGGGCCGATCAACATAGCATATTAGTAGTATTATGCACAGTTCATGCAGGAGCAAGATTGAATGCAGTAATGATTGAGCACTCGGGGTCGGAATGTCTATCACGAAAAGCGACTCGTCCTAGACATGACGCAAAACTACATGCCTAAAGGGTATGCTCCGTAACTTATCGTGGAGTAAGAAGTGTCTGATCTTTGACAGGAAGATGTCGTGCCGGCATTGAGGAAGCGACACGTCGAATAAGTCGATTCTTTAGCCAAATGGCTACCCAGCAAGGCTACAGTAGACACCTAAGTTTAACCAAATTGTCGATCACTTCGAAAGGGAAAGCTTAAGTAATTCTCCAGAAGAGGTGCCGAACTGAAACCCTAACCACCTAACTTTCTTGATAACTCTGGCAAGGTACGGAGGAGGGTTCAGGGGCAGCAGTCTTCGAGACTTGTACATACGGGGTTGGTTCGGTGGATGCACCTCATATTAAAGACCGCAGTTTCAGGAATGGTCAACTCCGTAGTATACGACGTAGTGCTATGCTATCTAAGGTACGTATGGCTTCCCCGTTTGGTGCCGGACGCAAGCCAACTACGACGCCAATTAGAGGGCAGTGATGCTCTTGTTGCATACCAATTTGTAGAGCTGCCCGCAGTTAAAATTCGTCTGCTAGAACAAATGGCGCTGCGTCGCTCACCCGCAAGCCAGGTCCACTGTAATGCAGGTCAGTGCAGCCACAAGCGGTGGTGTCGACAATCCATGTCCCAATTGAAACACCGAGCCTGAGGAGCCCAGCTGCAAGTTTCTGGCGGTCGCGCTGCGTCGGTCTTAGCATGCGCTCGGCTCCTTGCCAGCCTCTGGTGCAAGCCACCTCTATCTGACCTTCATCTCACCTTCACTGACTCCGTCGAACACTTTTAACGCTCAGTGTGAAGCGCAGCATCACAACCAGTCTCAGTATTTCTCCAATTCCCAAAACCGCGACCCTGACCTCATTGGTGCCCTGTGCGCGATCTCCAATCGGCTACTAGACTTGTCCCAGCCATCAAAGATACGGAGTACTGCAACTTAGAGCTGACAAGGTGCACGATCGCCTGTGTGCCACGCGGTGCTCACGAGAGCATCCTTCAAATCCGGAACCTCACCTGAACCGTACCGAAGGACAATACCACGGCCGGCATGGACAGCTGACTGATTGGAATTACCTAGTTGCGCTTCTCGTCGCAACGTATGAGCACATACCAATATTCAATAATGGCAAGCCCGCGCAACATGGATCGACGACCTTCGAGGACCGATATGTCAGACATTGGAAGTCCGAGAGGACTGCGCAGCATGGGTTCCTACACTGATGTTCTCTCAATGTCCTCAAAATCGGTCCGAGCCACTCTTCCCTACGCGCACCCACCGCCTGCCTACATCTCCGACGTCGAAGCCGAGCAATTGATCTTCGCCGAAATAGAGCGACCTGTGAAGGTCTCAGAAAGTGCGTTGCGATCGGTGAATGGGTTTCTGGATCAGATCCTCTACGATATCCTGTCCCGGTCACATTCAACGTCTTTGCCCGCAGTTCGGTCGGCAGTGCCAGTTATCTTGAAGCAAAGATTGGGTAGATCCGCGGTGCAGGCTGCTGATGAAGAGTTGCAGGACTACATCGAGGAGGAAGAGATGGAACAGGTCTTGTCCACCCCGCCCGTCCTCGATCCAAAATCAGACTTTGACCTTGACCTGGCTTGGAAGCTCACAAGACTACGGTGCATGGTATACGCCAAGCTGGGAAACATGGAAGAGGAGGATGAAGAAGATTACTTGGAGGACGAGAGTTTGGCAAATCACCTTGCACGAGTGAGCGACTCCGCCAGGGCATCAGCAACCATTACACCACCGTCTGCCATCTTTTTGACCACCGTTCTTGAATTCTTAGCGGAACAAGCTCTTTGCATTGCGGCGCAACATGCTACGAAACGCCACATGACATCGAAGGGTGCAGGCAAGGATGGACCAACAAACGAGATGATGCATGATGGTCAGCACGTTATCCTGTTGGACGACATAGACATGTCCGGCGTCGGTAAAGAGGGTCCCCTCATCCGACTCTGGCGGTCTTGGAAGGGGAGCGTGCGAAGCGGTGGAAGCGTATCATCTCGACCTACTACACCTAGCATTTTGTCGCCTTCGAGCCCGGAGTCACCGAATCACGAGTGGAAGTTCCCGTCTATACCACCTTTTTCGACAATCAAAGAAGAACGAAGCCCGTCGCTCAAGCCGAGATCGAGCCCACTACCTGCTGACATGCCGCTTCCAACCAACGATGATGATATTGAAGAAATCGAGGTGCCAAGTCGAGCGCATCTTTTCGCCAGCGAGGCCGAGAATGCCGATGGACGTCCAACACTCGGAGATCGGAGACCTTCGAGTATGCTTATCTTGCCTGGAAAGTTCCCAGACCCCTCAACTTCAACCGCACCTGAAGATGTGTCCAGGCCTGGATATCAGAGAAAACGATCACATTCCGTGCCCGAGGGCAGTCAGGTTGCTGCGACTTCACGAGGCCACGTGGAAGTGAACGGATTCGCATCGCATCATGATACGACCGAACCCTTTGAAGAACTGCGGGACAGATCTGGTGCGACAGCGACAGATCAAGCGCAAGGCACCTTTCCGGAAGAGTCGCAGACTGGATCGAGCACCCTCTCTAATACGATCAGTGCCACTGTCGCTACTATAGCTGGAGCTCTAAGTGTAGAAGCAGCACGAGCACTTGGGAGAGGTCATTCAACTCCAGAAAAGTCGACTACAGCAGAGCCCGAAAGCGGCGCCGCAGCGGGGCTCGGTATGAACACGGCACCGCGCGATTCTCAAAATGGGGTGTCAGATACGCCGAACCATCTAGCATCCGACAGTCCAGTCGAGGGGGCAAGTGATCCAGAAGACCTAGCGTTGAGCTCCGCGGATGAGAGAGATGGACGGCACACCACTCAGACAAATCCTCGTGATTCGGGCTTTGGCGTTGCTGCTGCCGGCGAAGACGACCTACCGGTGCAAGGTCAGGTACAAGATACCACTCTAGACCATCCAACAGGTGTCCATGATCTAGTAACGAGCGCTGCGGAGGATCCTGGTCATGATAGGCGAGGGAGGACCCCACAGCGCGAGTACGAAAGCAGTTATACCGGCGCTGGTGAAGACGCGTATCGCAACGACGAAGAACTAGGCACAGCTACTATTGAGGTCCCTCCTTCCAATGATCTCGTGGATGCCTCGATGACCAGAAGGCCAGACGCATCGGAAACGGCAGAGATACTATCGTCGACGAATCGAAATGTTGACTCGCCGAGATTCCCTCAACACCTACCCACAGCGCAGCATGTATCTGGTAATGAAAAGCCATCAGAGCATGTGCCAGACCGGGTGCCTCGATATGCGACCTCATCCAATCTCAGCCAGCAGGCTCACTCGAGGACAACCAGTGCAAATGATGGACGACCTACAACTGCTGGCTCCGCAACAGCGCGCAGACAACATATAAGACTGAACACACAGACCGATGAATTGGATAGAGCTCAGAGAAGCCTTGATGTTTTGATCGATAGTGACGAGACGCTCCACTATACGCTGACGCCCAAGTCCGCAAGAGAGGTATGTATCTCATTCCCTACATACGACGCCGCTAACCATTATTCAGGGGATCAAGCCGAAAGTGAAAAGCCAGACTCAAGAGTTGGCGGACTTCTTCCGCAATACCGCTCCACCTGGAGAAGAATCTGCTCGGCCAAAATCGTCCCGCTCTGCTAAGGACAACCTTACTGGTAGCAGATCCAATATGCAGCCAACCACAAAATCACACATTCCGCTCGTTGCTGATGCTCCTCCATCACCCACAGTCCAACAGACATCCGTCAGCTCGCCGTCGCGACCTAAGCACCGCTTGGGCGAACCTCGTGATGCCCGAATGACAAGGAACAACACTCGAGATCTCGCGGATTATGCTCGCTCGACTGGTCCAGAAAATGAGATGCAGCTTCCCAAGCCGCTGACTACACGACCCAATACTGCACAAACAGAAGGATCTGGTGCAGGTGCAGGAGCTTCTGAAGGGGCTGGCGCATCAGATCGCGCATCGACGACACCCGGAAAACCGGCCAATAGGTTAAAATTCCAGGCACGGGATGCTCAAATTCCAAGAACAACTGAGAGTTCCGACCTGATAGATTTCATCAGAGAAGGACCTCCCCGAGCTCCTGGTGACCACCGCATCGACAGACGAGTCGCGCCTTTTCGCAGTACCATGGATTCGGACGACCTCAACGCGCTAGCCCCTCCACCAGAGCTTGATGCAAATGGACGAAGATCGGACGGCAGCAATCAGGAGAGTGCGGTGACCGTCAAATCGATGCAATCGTCGATGAACTCCCGCACGGGTCTGCTTGACTCAACGAATCGAACGAACGAAAGAACTACCAATGGTATCCGATCCGCAGCAAATGCTGCACCGAGGCAACCTATAATTCCTGAAGCCGACGGTATGCCAACCAGGACTCGGCGAAGGGTTCTCGATCCTTATGCTATTGACTATAGTGATGATGAGGACGAAGACATGGAAGACGACTTCCTTCCACAGCAGCAGCAACGCCGGACTGATGAAGAGTCGCTCGTCGACTTCTTGAGAAACACTGCTCCGACTCCCGGCATGATAACTCAGCCTATACTTGCTGCAGCGCCCGGTTCATCTAGTCAACCAGACACTCTAAATGAGCGAAGCAGCAACGACAAGTTGAAGAACTTCTTTGAAGGATCCACTTCGCCGAGAAATGGTACAATGAACAGGACAACTAACGGTAGCGCTGCCCGTGCGGAATCTCCTCACCTGACCCAGATCGGCTCGAAGATGGATAAGTACCGCCCAACACAGCCCACTCATGCAGCGCATGTTGAGAGGAATCGACAAAAGATGCGTGCCGAACCGAGAGACGCCACGTCCTCGGGTGGTAATGATACAGCGGATCTAGCCGCCTACTTCAAGAATTCTGGACCGCCGCCAGGGATGGAAACTCAGCCTCAGAGACTTAGGACTGCCTCAAAAGATCAAGCTGGGTTTTTGAGATTCTTTCAGCGGAAGGGAAGTGTTGGAAAATGAGAGCGTTGAGCTGAGGTTATTCTCTTGCCATTAATTTTATGCCTTAATGATGTGTTCCAATGTGTACTTGAGCGTTGGACTGGACATAGTGGCTACAATCTTGCCGACCAGTAGATAGCGATTTCCTTGTAGAATATCAGAGAGGTGATCAAATCTATATTTGAAGAATTTCTCATTCTACATTGTCTTGCAAGAGCAGCACGGTCCAAGATCTATGCTCATATGCTTTCTCTCGTGGCACAAGAAAGGGGCTGATGTCTCTTCGACTCTCACGTGATCCGGGGTTTGTACACGGTCACCTCCACGTAGCCTCCTGAAATTCTGTCGAGATTCCGCAACCTGACCGCGTGCTTAGGGAATAGTTTGTTCTACGACACCCTACTTTTCCTTTCACGACGCCCGACTGGATTTCCCTTCTGACGGTAACGTGGTCTAGGACCTGTACAGACCACGATGAAGTCGCCTTCCATCTCCGCCGTTCTCCTTCTCCTCCTCCTCCCTTTCTCCTACGCATTGAAATTCGAACTCGTTGCGCAACACGGTCACAACAACGAACGATGTATACGGAACTTTGTGACGAAAGACACACTTGTCGTGGTGACAGCCATTGTCAGCGGCAGCAGAGGGGATGGCCAGATGGTTAATATGCATGTATGTCACCCGATTCCCTCAATCTATCGGCGCGAGTGGAGTGGGAAGCAACAGGCTTGTGTGGATTGGGAAACTTTGCTGGACGGTATACTGATATTTTTACTCGACGATCTAGATCAAAGATGCGGTAGGCAACGACTATGGCCGACCGAAAGACGTGGCGGGCGAGAAGAGAATGGCTTTCACAAGTCTCGCGGACACTGCGTTCGATGTGTGCTTTGAGAATACCTTGACTGGTCGAAGTATGTTGCTTCCACAGGTTGCTGAAGGGCTTGAGCTGATATATCTTGAAAGCAAACGTACACAACCCTTCACGACACGTCGAACTCGATATCGACATCGGCGCCGATGCGCGTGACTGGTCTGCGATCCAAGCGAACGAGAAGCTGAAGCCTGTCGAGACAGAGCTGCGACGGATGGAAGAGACTGTCAACGAAATCGTTCAGGAGTTGGAGTACCTCCGGCTTAGAGAGCAGAAGCTTCGTGACACCAATGAGAGCACAAATGAACGGGTGAAGTGGTTCGCACTGGGCACGATGGGAATGCTGGTTGGCTTGGGTGCGTGGCAGGTCGTGTACCTGCGGGCCTACTTCAGGTGCGTCATGCTTGTGGGAGTGTCGTGGGGTGGGTCATGCTAATCTTTCTGCGTCTTTAGGTCGAAGCATCTGATCTAGAGATCTCAGGAGGGATGTTAAACAGTATTGATGATGTCGGAGGAGTGCGTCAGCAGGCCAAAAATCTGGGTTGCAGGAATCAGTATTGAGAAGTGGTCCTTGACAGGTATGGATCTCAATGAGACGTGCTCCCTTCCCAAGGGGACATGCTATTGCGTGAGAACAACCGCGGATGATGAGTGCTGTGATATGAGGCGGACGTGGGCCCCTCCAGATGGATACCCGAAGTATTCCTGCTGCAATTGGATTCCGGCGTTCAGATGCCGTCGATCATATATGACTCCTACCAAGCACGAGGCCGTTCGGATGTCCAAAGCTACAATACAGGCCTAGACGAGCGCAGCAGTTACGGCTCCTGGTCCTTAAGCGTGTTAGTCTGCTCACTGGGATAGCATCGAAAAATGCTCAGAAGATTCACATTTTGCTCTGGGGAGCTCCAGGCTGCCATTCACGTTATCCAGAACAATACACTACCTAGGTATGCAACCTCTGTGGCCCTTGTTCCTTTAAGCCCTGTGCGAGCGTCCTGTTCCATCAGTTTGGCTCCACATCAGGTTTAGTTCAGTTTTGCATAATGTCATACATCAATTCAGGACTCACTCACTTGATGAAGCCAGTGAGTGAGATTGGCTTCAAGAGTCACCCAATCCATGCACTGCCGTTGTCGCAGTGTTGCCTCACTTTGATATCTAGGCGCTCGCTGTGATCTTCCACCTCTCCTTCTGTTGTTCAACTCAATCACCCACTAGTTCCCCACCTCAACGATTGTGCTTTCCAGACCCGCTGCAAGTCTGCCGACCGCCATAAGCATGGCTCCGACCGATGAAGAATCTCCTGCCACTCCTCCGACCAAACCGAAGATCACGGCTGAAATGTACGTTCTTACCAATTATGTCGATTCACAATCTGTGGTTGACTCTCCTCCAATCTAGCTTTGCACTCTCCAACATCGTCACTGTCATAGTCGGCAAGGACCAGGTGGCCTATGGTATTCATGAGACTGTCTTGAAGTCCCGGTGCCCTTTCTTCGAGAAGTGCCTAAGCGCAGGAATGAAGGAAGAATTGGAAAAGACCGTCAGACTGCCAGAAGAGCGCCCTTGCGCATTCAACGTCCTGGTGCAGTGGATGTACACTGATCGGATCACCGAAGAATTTCTACTTCCCGAACATGATTACATCACCGAATTTGTGGTCAATGGAACGCTTACTCATGCGTACGTTCTGGCAGACAAGTTCTGCATGCCCGAGCTGCAGGACACCATCATTGAGCGAATCCGATCCCAGGCTGATTCTCGCATGATGCATGTGGACTGGCTGAAGCACGTGTGGAAGTATACAGAGGAGGGTTCGAAATTGCGGCAATCCGCAGTAGACAAGCTGCACTATGACCTGGCTGCGAAATCACAGCGATTCAAAGATACTGAAGGTAAATATTCAGCGGACCTCGAGATGCTATTGGACTGCTTCGATCCAGTGGTGAGGGCACTGCTCTGCAAGTTCGTCGATCAAGTCAATAAAGGAAGGAAGAAGTACCTGCCAGATCCAGAAAATCCGACTGACTGTGTCTACCATGTCCATAAAGAGGGAGGAAGGTGCCCGACATATAAATGAAGGTAAGTGGTACGCCTCGCTCAAACAAGCCTTACTTACGAACTTGTCAGGACGCATCGCAGACCTTCATCGCTACATGTACGTGGCTCTTGCCTATGAGAAGGGCTTCACTGGACCTTCTGGCGTTCATCCATTTAGTGAGTGGCGGTAGCCTCACTTGGGTAGGCAGTGCCATGAGACGAACAGCGCTCTGCTTCACTTGAACAAAGTTGGCTGCCTTTCAATAATGTCACATAGAAACAATCATCAAAATTAGCATCCTCCTCTTGTTTTTTCTCCTCTTCCCATCGACTGCAAAGTGTGGCTGACGTTTCGCCAACCTATGCGCAATCGTTGTGCACAGGCATTCTCCAACGAGGCTGCCACCCCTTTTCCTTCTCCGCCCCACGCGACCTCCCTCGAGCCGCAACACAACACATTCAACCATCTCTGAACGAATGAAACGAATTATCCAACGACATCCTAAGGTTGACAGCAAGCGGCCGTGTATGGAAATGCCTCCGAGTAACATGAAGGAAACGAGTATGGAGAAGACTGCCACTATCAAAAAGGAGAACGACGGTAGTACTCCCATGTGGGCACACCTCAAAAACCCAGACACCGACTAGTAAGTTTGCCAAAACCACGATTCTCTTCTTGTGCTCAATACTAATGTTCACAGCTGGCTCGCATCTTCACCAATCATCACACTCGTCGTTGGGAAAGAAAAGCAGAAATTCTACGTGCATAAAGACGTTCTCATCATGGACAGTCCCTTCTTCAAGAAATGTCTGAGTTGTCCTATGAAAGAAGCCTCAACCAATGTCATTGAATTCCCTGAGGACGATGTTCTGGGCTTCGAGCGATTCATCATATACCTTTACAAGGACGAAATCTCGGAAGCCTGGGTAGGCAGCAAGGAAGACGTGCTTGCCACAATGTACACATGGCTTCTCGGCGACAAGTTTATGATGCCGGACTTGCAGAACGAGGCGATGCAGCGGATTATGCGCTCTTTGACTTGGACGACAGGATTCGGAATGGATCCGGCGTTCTATGCTTGGGCCATCGATCATCTCGTTTCGACAAGTCAGTTGTATCACGCGACGAAGGACACTTTCGTTTGGCACCTTTCGAACTCGTCGAAGGCGTACCAGCGTGGTGGGCACCATTATGGGGGGTTTAATCAACTGCTGGACAGGTACAAGGATGCTGGCAACGAGCTTTTGGTGAGGTCGCTGCCGTTGCTTGGGCTTCGGGGACCTGTGGTTCGTCCACAGTTCAATGGTTACATGGTCGGAGAGAGAGTGGAAGGAGTTCCGGCCAGTACGTAGAGATGCGTACGAAGGAAAGTGTTGAGCTGGTTACGGTATGGAGGGTGACTGTGCAAAGAGCGGCATTCAACCACATTGTGAGGGTGGTTGTGACAGAGGACTGACGGGCAGGAGTAGGGCCAGGTACGATGAGGTCTTGGAAGGGAGAATTTTGAACCGGTTCTGGATCGAGTTTTGATTGCGCAAAGGGGTGTTATCTCACATCATGTCGTAGAGATGGTTGCGACAGGGCGCACGAGTGCATGGTCGAGGATTGACAAGCAGCCTTGAGACCAGGCGCATTGAAAACATGTGAGAGGAACCATGTTGAGCCGGCTTTGCTTAAGGTCTAATTGAAGATGGCTGATACTTCACCTCGTGTGTGGTATGGGTGCGACAAGGCAGTTTGAACATTGAGCTGATAGTGAAATTTAAACCGGAATCGCCTGCCTGTCGCACGTTGTAAGTGAAGCTTCCCCAGCGAGGCAGTCTCAACGTCCCCTGCCTTGTCGCACGTTTCCTCCTCGTCACAATCGCTCCCTTCCACAGTCTTTGGTATAGAGGCGCTCTTCCCTGGTGTCTTACCCCTGTAGAGATCTCTCCCTCTGGTCGGCAACCTGGACGGACACCAAAAGTCTTCATCATGGATAGCAACACGGCCTTGGAAACTGGAGATACGCCATGCACACCACAGAGGTAAGTGGCTCATTGCTGGTCGGGAGAGTTCCAGAACTAACATCTTATCGCAAGCTTTGCACACTCGCTTATCGTCACTTTCATCGTCGGTCCGGAGAAGTACGCATACACTGCTCACAAGGCGGTCGTCATTAACAAATGTCCGTTTGTCGCGAAATGCCTCGCGGTGGGGATGATAGAGTCGACAACACACACAATCAATTTGCCAGAGGATAGCCCCGCAGCATTCGATCATTTCATTTCCTGGATTTACCACGGCGAAGTCATTGAGATCGAGCAAGACAACACTGACAAGCTCCTCACTGTTCTCAAGGCTTGGGTTCTCGCCGACAAGTTGTGTATGCCAGCCTGGCAGAATAGGTTGATTGACTCAGCGATGACTTACTTGACCAAGCACGTCATAGAACCAAGCATTGTCTCTTGGGGTACCGATCACCTTAGCAACGAGAGCCTCCTCTTTGATTTGATCATGGACCAATTCGCATGGGATGTGGCACGGACTGGTTCCAAGTATACTGACGTGGAACTGGAACTCTTGGTTGCGAAACCGGAGTTCGCCACTGTTCGTCTGCTAAGGCAAAGCAATCTGATGAAAGTCGATCGTGCTGAGGAAAGCCGTGCCACCGAGCCCGCGCGCGACCGAGGCAGATACCGTGTTGCGGAGGAAGAGCAAACTTGTAAACCAGGAACGGAAATGAAATGAGCACAGCCCTAACGACGACATGCGCTGATTGGAAATTACTCATTGGGAGGAGGATAGATAGACCTGATACGTGACTGCACGTGATGATGTTTGCTGCATCGGACGGCACCCAGAATGTATTTGCACATGCGGCTGGATAGTATCTTAGAGCTCTCCAGCTTCAATACCAGTGTTACACTCATCATGCTCCTTCCGTACAATACATAAGGTGAATCCTGAAATCCTGAAATCCTGGGAGGGACAATTTTCTGCCGTCGAAGCGATGGTGCTTGTGCATATGTTCCGAGGAAATCAGGAGCGGTTTGCTTTACCGAGTTTAGCTGCTTCGAATGACACTTTTCCATCCCCACCGACTCGGGCGATCGAAACTTTTGGTTGATTCACCAAAGGAGGTGCTGCAGCTCCATGCACGCCTAATCCGGAAGTGCTGACGCTTGTCGGGATCTGTGCATTGCCGATGGCCTCCCTGACCGTTCCAGCCGGAGTATCCGCAATTTCATTCACTTCTTGAGCTGTCAATACATCGTTGACTCTAGCAGCACGGCTCTGAACAAGCAGCGTTGTGGGTCCATTGAATCGTAGAAATAATCTGTCGCCCCAGATGGTTCTTCTACTCCATGTGCGTATTCTCAGAAGAGCGTTCGCGATGAATTTGTAGGTTTCGCTTGTCTTCAAGGTCTCGATAAATTTTGAAGACGGAAACCAGTTGCCGAGTTGCAGTGGTATCTGCAAGCGGATGTTGTTGGATTTGAACCGGTATGGTTGAGGCAGGGGAGAAGGCGAGGAAGCCGAATAGGCAAGGACGTTTGAGGGATGGACGATGTAGGATTCTCCTTGGGCAAGTTCAACGGCGTATACCTGCCCTTGGCCGGCAAGAGCAAGCAGACCCCTCCCAGTCACATCTGAACTGCCCCAGTATGCCAAAGACAATCTCGCATTCAGACTCGGTGTCACCGACAGAGTGCTCCCTGTCCATGCTAGCAAAGCTTTTCTCTGTGCCAATTTCCAATCGGTCGTGCCGTCAAGTTGCAGAATCGCGAATGTGGTGTATGGTGATTTGGTAGATATGAGAGCGTTCGCAGGAGACGTTGAAGTGATCTTTTGATACAAAAAAGGTACTCCGACCAATGCACGACGGATTGGGTTCAGCATTCGAAGAGTCGACACGGTTCCATCAGGGTCTCCACCAAAGCCAACTAACGTGCCGCGACGTGTATAAAGGTCTTGAGATGGAGAAAGAGTGACCGAGAGGAGCGAGTACGGGCTCCCGAGGACTTCGAACGAGGCATCTAGAACGTTCAGTAATTTGTAGCGCGTCGACGAAGCCTGAACTAACCTGGCGAAGATGCCGAGATTGATCTACCGGCGACATCGATTCTGCTGGTATCTGTTGCTGGCGTGGCTTGTACCGAGATATACTTGTATCCGCCGACTCTTCTTCCGGCAATGACATGCGCAGGAAATACACGTCTTTGAGAGAAGTTCGACAACCGTCGCAGAGTATGCGCGGCAACGGGAGGCATCTTTGGTGTCGAGAATACCACCGTACAATCCCGCAGTGTCCAGAGGTTGCTCGAAGGTCAGTCAAAGAAAGCCGAATGCTGATCTGCCAGCTCTCTAGCTTTCGAGCTCTAATTGATGCGCGCGTCCAAACATGCCAAGGCATTCGGGGAACTTTCCCAATCCTCCCACCCAGAGTGTCTGTCTCAGCCTCGTGCAGCTGCATCAGACCTTTTTTGTCTCTTTGATCATGGATGAAGAGTTGAAATATGTACTACATTGCGCGAAAGTTGAGGTACACTACATCTAGGCGTGAGTGTGATCTGGTCGCACATTTGCAACTATAACATTGGGTCGTCGCCTGTTCTCGCATTTGATGGCGTCAGGTTCCGTGCGCTTTTCGTTGATGGTTAACCAGGTCACATGTAGAATGGTGCCTTCTAATGTGATTTCACGGAGGACTTGTCATTACTCAAGGGCCGTAGGGGCCTGTCAGACTATATACCTTTCCGGAGGTCGTACATTGGTGTACGACGCGCTCCTGAGTTATCGACGGTCGTTGTGTAGTGACTGAACCTACTAAGCACACAACTCTTGTCGTTAACAAAAGTAAGATGAGCATGATCTTTGATATTTTTGGGAAAATCCAATGGTTGACGAAGGTGGCGGTAAGAGCAAGCCCAGTTGATGGGCCGAGCCGCCTTTTCGCACAGCCACCGTTACAGGACATTTGCATGAAGCTAGCCACCGCATCTCTCCCCTTGCAGAAGATGTGTGACAAGTATATGCGCAAATGGTCGAGTTGTGGCTTCTAGGCTCATGTAGTCATGAGGGAGGATAGACGCTGGACGTTGGCTATCGGGTCGATGTGACCGACGTTATTCCTCCACAGCGGCAGAACCTCGCGAGGGTTAAGCCGTTCTAGCGAATGTGGCGCCAGAGAGGCACGGGTATGCCTGGAAAATACAGGCCCACGCCTATCAAAATCTGCCAATAGGCACCGAGGATCGGAGATCTGACAGCCCATGATGCTGCATACCAGATTTCCCACCCCTCTATTAGCCCAAAATCCACGATGTCGATGGGTCATAGAAACCAAGAACCCAGACAGACACTCCACCGCGCTTCGATTCTCCAGGTGCAGTGGGCGCCGGGAACATTAGAGGCTGGGTACCGGCTTTTATCATGCGTGCTTGACTTTTCTCTTTCCATTTTCTATTCCGAAAACTCTATGCACAGGGAAATGGTTCTACCCGCTATCAGGCTCAATTCTGACCACATCTGAACAACTCTTCTTGAGCGATCGCGCACGGAGTCATGGCGCCTGAGGCCTCGAGAACAACGGCGAAGGATGATGATGCCTTCCCCTATAGACAGCTGGCCGTTCTAGGTGTGTATCTTCCCCAGTAGCCGTGGCGCTACACAGATTGCTGACATCAAATTCAGCCATCTGCCGGCTGGCTGAGCCCATCGCTTTTACTTCCATTACGGCATACACGTTTGTTATGGTACAGGACATCAAAGGCGATGAGGATGCATCATTCTATGCTGGTCTTCTCATATCTGCCTTCGCCATGGCCGAAGCGTCTACCGCCATGATCTGGGGCAACATCTCAGATCGCTATGGAAGAAAACCTATCATTCTTATCGCCCTTGCGGGAACCGCTCTTTCTAGCTTGATCTTTGGATTCGCAAAGAAGTACTGGGTCGCTCTACTGGCTCGGGTCATTGGTGGTGCTCTCAACGGGAATGTCGCTGTCATGCAGACTATGGTCGCCGAGATGATCAAGAACCCCGAGCACGAACGCAAGTCGCCACGCAGCACGATGTTGCTATATCACTGCTGACATTTTCTTCTAGCCGCAGCGTACGCCGTCCAGCCATTCATGTGGAGCTTGGGGTCTATCGTTGGGTCGGCTTTGGGAGGTTTCACTGCACAGCCTGCCAAGTTCTATCCTCACATATTCGACCCTAACGGCATCTTTGGCGAATATCCCTACCTATTACCCAACATCGTCTCTGTGGTTGCCATCTTGATTGCGATGATTCAGGGTTGGATACTTCTAGAGGAGACCAACCCGGCTGCTAAGTCCTGGTGGCCTGCGGGAGCTTCGAGTCACAGCCATACTGTCGATGAGAGAACGCCTCTTCGTCAAAGAGACCGACGAGAATCTAACCTCACAGCGTTCTCCGTGGGTGCGGGTAGCATCGCGTACGCAGTCAGCTCTGCACCTTTGCCAAACGACCCGTCCTTCGACCTTAGACGACGTTCGATTGCCTCGATCACCTCCTTCAAACCATTACACCACACCGTGACCCCGACCGTCGATGTGGTCATCGAAGACGATGAACTCGAGGCCCCCAAATCCGATTCCGTCAAGGCTTTCAACAAGGGCGTCATTTTCTGGACCATTGCCCTTGTTCTCATGTGTTATCATCAGATGGCGTTTTACGCTCTTTTCCCGATATATCTTCTCGACGATCCTCGACAACCGCCCCAGCACCTTGACTTGGTTGGCGGTCTAGGCCTGACACTTCCGACTGTCGGCGTATTCCTGGCAGCCAACAGTGTCCTTTCACTATTTGTCCAGGGCGTCATCTTCCCGATTTTTGTCTCGAGATTCGGCGTCTGGAAATCCGTCCTGTCTCTTACCATCGTCGCTCCCATAGCTCTCATTCTGGTCCCGTTCGTTACGGTCCTGCCAAATCCAGGCATCGGTATGTGCGTGTTGCTTGCGATGCAGAGCTTCACTGCCATTATCATATATCCCTGCCTGTTGATCCTGTTGAAGAACGCGACTGAATCGCCCCTCGTGCTGGGCAGGGTTAACGGACTGGCCATGTCCGCCTGTTCGGCAGCGAGAACTGTGGCGCCTCCGCTCGAAGGGATTATCTATGACGGTTTGGGCTCAGCTGGAGCGTGGTGGAGTTGCGCCGTGTTCGCCATTGCGGCTATCATCGAGCTTTTCTTCGCACCACGACCCAAAGAGGATGACGATACGATCTTACGCAGGGCTTCCATGGCTGTGGACCCTGCACCTATGGTTAACGGTGCGACCGACTAAAATTAGATCCGGCAAACCTTGTCTTTCGTTGGCGTGTGAAGCAATGCAATAATGTCCTCTACGGCGTTCAGCGACTGTTCGCAGATTGTTTTCAAGACCGTGTCTGGGTAAGAATTGTTCCGGGTTATGGGCAAAATGTACAGTCTAATGGCGACTAATCGTGTTCTATGTATTTTTATTCTCTGTTGACGGAAGTGTTATTTTAGAATCTCTGTCATCCAAGTTTTAATCCCAGCCTCCTGAGATCCTTCGCGCAGACTGTCTGAATCATGGCGCAAAGGAGCGACGTGACATTCCTTCTTGCCGGCCACCAATGTTAGGATATCAACACCAGCGCCTCGCTTGAACGTTTCGACGAAACTAATGACCGGGTCATGCAGAATCTCATCTTCACCAACAGTTACTAGCATCGACGAAACTTTCGTGCCTGACCACCAGCTGGCTGGCGCCGATGCTGGCACAATGTACTCGTCGTCCTTGGCTCCACCTTTCCAAGCCTCCAGCCAACGCTTGGCAAATGTCGGATGAACACTGTCGCGCGTGGCAGAGTTGGTCAACGACTTGAACTTGCTGTCATCACAGCTGGTCATAGGAGCCATGGCGATAGCACCGCACAATTTGCCGGATATGTCGAGTGGCCTTACAATGTTGGACTGCGGATGTGGGTG
>JAVRRU010000009.1:242839-293326 GCA_035928005.1 Exophiala sp. CCFEE 6388
GTGGCCTTACAATGTTGGACTGCGGATGTGGGTGGCCAGAGACATGGCTCAGCACTGCGAGCAGCAGAGGTCCGCCGGCTGAGTCTCCGCCCAGGAGTGTTGTCTGTGGTGTACGACCAGGCAGTGAAAGAACGTAGCGCAGCGCTTCGACACACTCGCCGATTTGCAGGGGGTACACGTCCTTGGGAGCCAGCGTGTATGCGACGGCGAAGACTGCCAGTTTACCGTTGGACGATTCCACAAGCCGCCAGAGGAAATCAATGTGCGGAGGGAGGCCTGGCATCACAAAGCCTCCGCCATGGAAGTACACCATGTGATACTTGGCCGAGTCTTTGCTGCCGACCCAGAAGCCCTTCGCCTTCGTCTTAGGGATGTCGACAATGTCTCGTCGAATGGAACGCTTTTTGCACCAGCCTTCGTATGTTGACACGAATGGAGGGCAGATGAGCCTGGGGATAATTTTGTCAACACATGGACCCGGTTGGAGGGGCTGTGGAGAAGCACTTACTGCAGTTGCGCTACGCTGCTGTGCAAGAAGAAGGTCCGTAGAGCGGTGTTGATAACATGTTCAGTCACAGTGGGAGCGCCGTTTTTGCCTCGGAATGGACTGGCGATGAACGCAAGAAGAGCTCTCGCTATTACTAGTGAGAATGCTGGAACAAGTAGAGCCTTGTCCTTGAATGTAGCTGCCATATTTGGTGGTTGTACGTAGAGCTATCTTGTATGGAATGGTGGTTAGGCCAACGCGCAGCGTGATGATCGGTCGTCTATCCTTCAAATGATAATAGAAAGGCCTGTGGCAGGAGAGTGGTGTCTCAGCGTATCGTGATACTGCTGATGTTGTATATATGTGGTTGGTCTCAATGTCAGCCCACCGCAATCTTCCCCACTGACCAGGCATCCAAATTTCTATATCTTGTCTGCCTGACAACTAG
This sequence comes from Exophiala sp. CCFEE 6388, assembly GCA_035928005.1. NCBI lineage: Eukaryota > Fungi > Ascomycota > Eurotiomycetes > Chaetothyriales > Herpotrichiellaceae > Exophiala > Exophiala sp. CCFEE 6388. The sequence goes on from JAVRRU010000009.1 coordinate 243,775, forward strand.
TCTATATCGAACTTTCTCGCAACCACAACAAGCACGAACCAGAGTTTTGCCCCACAGCCAGTGCAGGAGGTCAGTGATCTGATTTGGCGAGGCCATGTCGTTTTCTCACGCTACATGGTCGTCGCTTTCGTTGTCCTGGACATTCGCTTCACCTTGCGCGCTATATCGGAGTGCTACTTCAAGCGAACTGTCTCACTGCCAGGTGTCGAGAGCTGCAGGCTCGGAAGCAGTATCTTGCATGTTGTCGATTCTGCCCATTGTGATTCTTCCCCAATGTCTCGCCAGGTACATGTGGTCGGTCTGGCACTTGAGATGCCACCCTCTTTCTCACCTATCCTCTTGGCGAAGATATCAATTCACTTGAAGTGTGATCACATGTTCCGGCTGGTGGAAATGGAAGGATATAGATCAAACGTGCTCAAAACTGCTCAACAATCTCCCTTCCAGTATCCTTGCCTCCTAATATTGACTTGATAAGTCTAAACATGATATTAGTGCTTGGAGAGACGAGTGCGTTCCGCCCTGCTCGGCGAACTCCCTTCCAGTATCCAACCTCTTATTCTCCTCTACTATGTTACTGAGTTAAAGTCGGAGAGACGAGTTCGATTGCAGACATCAATGTGAAAAAATTCTTCGTGGGGTTTCTCAGGCCTCTCGAGGTCTGAGTTTTTGCCCTTTTTACTGGCGTTCTGTTCGAGTTGGGACTTTTTGCATTCTCGATCTGTAGTCTGTGGATTTTGAGAGGGATTTGTGTGTCCGCGTGACATTGTGGTGAGGCAGAATATCGATGCACACGTAGACGCCTACAAATGTGAATGATCGCGAAGAGACAAGGCTGACGAAAGTGATGAGGCTGAAAGTCCGGCCTAACCGAATCAGGCTCAGAGCGCTGTACGGCGAAACATATCCCCGTCTTGCGCGGCCGATGACGGAGTCTGTGAGTGTTTTGAGGATCATCAGAAAATGGCATCAAACTTTAGTAGAATTGCCTAATCGCCGTAACCACTTCACATCGCGTGCTGGCGGGAGGATGGTATCCCGGACGAAGCAACCTTAATATTCCTTGCATAGAGGCAGCGCTGCCCTCCTGCCGTGCTTGGTGGAAAAGGGAGAAGGGGCTGGTGACCACCCAGGCACAAGCGGTTGCTTGGATTGGATATCAGAGCCAGTCCTACTAAGCAAGCATGTTATCAAGAACACTCTGCACCTGCGGGCGGCGCCGACTTTACAGTCCACAATGCTCGAGCCTCAAGACATGGAGCCATGCGAGGCCATCTGTTCAGCAGTCGCCTGTCCGCTCGTTCCATCAGTCATTCTTATGGAAACGCGACGATGCCGCCAAAAGAACAGCACAGGCTGCCAAGTTCAGCGAGAGCCCTCCCAGTAGGGCACAAGGCGCAGAAGTGACCAAGCCAGAGACACTCCAATCTACTGCATCTACCAAGGCTGCCGAAGCGGATGCCAAGAAGGAAGCTCTCCTTTCAGAGAAGGTGGTTTCCAATAAGGCGCAACGCAAAGTCGACTTCGCCATCATGAAAGAAATGGTCCAGTACCTGTGGCCGAAGGGTGACTGGGGTACTAAACTTCGAGTGGGCACAGCACTGGGCTTGTTGGTCTCTGCAAAGATACTCAACGTCAACGTGCCATTTTATTTTAAAAGTATCGTCGATTCTATGAACATTGACTTCTTGGCTGTCGGCGGTACAGCTTGGACGGTAGCAGGCTCTATGATAGTCGCCTACGGTGTCACAAGAATCGGCTCCACATTGTTCACAGAGTTACGAAACGCCGTGTTTGCCAGTGTGGCCCAGAAGGCGATTCGCAATGTTGCACGCAACGTCTTCTCGCACTTGCTGCGCTTGGATCTCAATTTCCATCTGTCAAGACAGACTGGTGGACTGACGAGGGCACTTGATCGAGGTACGAAAGGTATCAGCTTTCTGTTAACGTCCATGTTATTCCACATCTTCCCGACCGTTCTGGAAATAGGTATGGTGTGCGGCATATTGACGTACAAATATGGGCCGCAGTTCGCCGCCATCACAGCCGCCACCATGGTAGCATACTCAGCATTCACGATCACGACGACATCATGGAGGACAAAGTTCCGAAAGCAAGCCAACGCTGCAGACAACCAAGGCGCCACAGTGGCTGTTGACACGCTGATAAACTATGAAGCAGTCAAATATTTCAACAACGAAAAGTTCGAGGTGGACCGATATGACAAGGCCTTGAAGAAGTACGAGGACGCATCCATCAAAGTCACTACATCACTCGCCTTCTTGAACACTGGGCAAAACCTCATTTTCTCAAGTGCTCTTGCAGGTATGATGTATATGGCTGCTAATGGAGTCGCCGGCGGGGAACTTACCGTGGGAGACTTGGTCATGGTCAACCAGTTAGTCTTCCAATTGTCGGTGCCTTTGAACTTTTTGGGGTCAGTCTACAGAGAACTTCGTCAATCTCTCCTAGATATGGAGGCGCTATTCAACTTGCAAAAGGTCAATGTGACTGTCAAGGAAGTGGCACATCCAAGACCTCTAGACTTGACACGTGGGGGTGAAATCAAGTTCGAGAATGTCGACTTTGGATATCATGCTGATCGTCCAATCTTGCGTAACCTGAGTATGACGATTCCAGCTGGCAAGAAAGTTGCCATTGTTGGACCCAGCGGTTGTGGAAAGTCGACCATTCTCCGACTCCTGTTCCGGTTCTACGACGCAGAAGCTGGCAGGATCTTGATTGATGGGCAGAACATCCGTGATGTCAGCCTTGACAGCTTACGAGAGAGCATAGGGGTAGTTCCGCAGGATACCCCATTGTTCAACAACACCATTGAGCACAATATCCGGTATGGAAAGATTGATGCCTCTCTCGACGATGTCAAAAAAGCCGCCCAAAGAGCCAGAATTGCCGACTTGGTCGAGCGCTTACCAGCCGGATGGAATACAATGGTGGGCGAAAGAGGCATGATGATCTCAGGTGGTGAGAAACAGAGGTTGGCTGTTGCCAGGTTGCTTCTGAAGGACCCACCGCTCTTGTTCTTCGACGAAGCGACATCCGCGCTGGATACCTACACGGAACAGACGCTGTTGCAGAATATTAACAGCATCTTGAAAGAGAAAGCGCGGACCAGTGTGTTTGTGGCCCATCGGCTGCGTACCATCTACGACGCCGACATCATCTTTGTGCTGAAGGATGGCCAAGTGGTCGAACAAGGCAGCCACACAGAATTGCTCGCCCTGGGTGGATTGTATTCAGACCTGTGGGCTGCGCAAGAAGTTTCGATTGGGCAAGACATGGGACTCGAGCGGTCGCTGGAAGAAGAACGAGAAGAGAAAGAGAAGCAAAACTGAGTAATATTGCAGCAGGTACACGACTGCTTGCACAGCAACCGAACAGGACAGCCATCGAGAAATACCGAGAACCTAGGGCGCAGACAATTGCTCCTTGATTCGGTCAGTGGGCATTTGGAGCAATATTTAGGTTGCAATGTTGCATACGACGTATGCAGCTTGCTGCTCGCGTGCCCTCCTCTGCATAGCTCGCCAAAACCATGCGTACCCGAGATCCAAAGGACAAAACCAAGGATCGTGCACTTTCTGAGGCGAAGTTCTTCCAGAGACACTTTTCCTGTGCACAGACAGGGGTCAATTCCCCTGGCACACGTGGCGTTGGCGCGCCGGGGAAGATGCCCACCAGCGCGTCTCCAACTGGCCGCTACGCCTAGGCCGTCGGTCGTTTGGCTTCTTTGGTTGCAGCGAGAAGAAACCGGGCTGAATGCTCTCTCTTTCTAGTCTCCGTTTTGGATAATCAGGAAAAGTGTAATGAAAGAAGGCCAAGGTCGTGTGACAGTATAGAGAGAATTTAGTCGGATGTCAGCTTCGTCAACTTCAAGTCATATATGATTGAAGACGTTTTATTACGAGACGTCAATTCCCCAGCTTTTTGTGCCAGCGTGGTAGAAATTCTTCTCCGGGCTGCTGCGACTGACATGCCGTGCCTATCATTGACATTTCTTGGACGACCGAAGCTAGAAGCACTAGAGAATCTTTAAGCGTCTGCAGCGGAGCTTCCAAGTCAAGTCCAGGCGCAAACCGTCGCCATCTAACGGGGCTTAATGCTCGCGTAGTTTCCCTTCCAACACCTCAGAAATTGCGACTGCCCGTCTTCTTTTCCCGCCAAACTCCTTTGTCTGCAGTAGAGTGGAATGCTTAAACGGCCTCTACATCCCTTGATACTCCAAACCACTTCCTCTCCGTCCGCTCCCTTCTAGCGAAGAGTGTTATGCCATACTTCAGATCGACCATACTGACAGCCTCTCCTTCTCTTCCTCCATACACTTCTCCCCGTAATCGCGGCTTATAGCTGGCAGATCAAACGCTCATTTCGCTACTTTGCTACTACCCTTCGTTTCAGAGAGCTGCAACAAGCCGGGCTATCCCAGCTCTCACAAGCACTCTGTGCTCCATATCGAAACCTGATTCGAAAGAGCAAACCATCTACATCCTGTCTTACATCATATTGCCGTTTGCATACTCTTTCTCTTCGCGTGGTGCCGAAAGCTTCATAAAGCGCGAGCAATCACTGGTCTTTTTGCACGGCAAGCCTGAATATTCGTTCCCCGAAGGCCGGATAGAACCAAACCGACTGGTTGGACGTCCATTCGCAGATCACAAGGCTCTCGTGGAAAAAAGACGCGGTCCACTGGAAATACCATACTCATCAGCTTACTGATCCTGGGCCGGCTATAAGCATCGCTGCCCGGAACCATCCAGCATATCCTATACTACACATTTCCTACATATCTGACACACCGAAAGAGGCCAATATGGGTTTCTTCGACAAGTTACAGTCAAGTAAGTCACAATCTTCAAGACATTGCAACCTCACACCCTTGAGGCCTCTTGACTCGTGTTTGTGGCTTCTAACTAACGACTCATTCACAGAACTGGACCTTTACCGTCTCGAACAGAAATATGCCCGTCGCAAGAACAGAACTACCTACACTACCAACGCGCAATACGTGGACGGAGAATATGTCTACCCTGTGAGCCCCGATTCAGTGGACGGTCCAATGTCCGCCAACTCGACCGGCGGGTCTGGAAACTCAAGCAAGAGACGGACAGTGTTCTGGGCACCTCCCGATCAGCGCAGATGATGGCCTAACGCAGCTTATGAAGTATTCTTATACGTTTCTGATCGATATTATCGTGGTTTGAATTATGCATAGCATTGGCGTTTGGAAACACTTTCTGGTTGTTGAGCAGCGGCACGAGCGCAGCGTTGGTACAGGGGTTAAGGACAAGATTCTCGTTTGTTACAAGCATTGTGCATAGGAAGCAGGGGGAAGAACCAGCATCGGGCGACTGGGGCTCACGTTCGTTGAAAGATCGCAGAATAGGGGTCAACAGCTTCGCTGTTGTATGACCGCAGAACAGAGATTATCTTAGCTGTCAATCAGTGTGACCGTTGTGACATTCCTCCTTATCGAGGTCGTGCGCGCTCTGACCTCCGATGATCCCCAGGCCACCGCCGCGGCACGCACCCCTGTCTATGATCGTCCATGCTTGCGTCACAAACATCCTCAGGATCGTCGCAAGGCTGCGTCAGGCTGAACCTCTGTTTGAAGATCGTACCCCAAGGGATTCGATGGCTGACACGCGACATTATCAGACCCTAATGTGAGAACATCGCAAGGAGGAAACATTGAGGCACATTCATAGCCTTGTTCTAGAGCGATCCCCGTGAAGCTCTGGTCAAGTCTGTTGAATCCAAAGCCTTTTGGCGTACAGGCTCCCTTCCAGGGTCTGATAGCCCGCCAGTGATCCCGAACAGTAAAATCTCATGCCAATATGAGCTCCCACCAGCCTTTTCCATGCCCATAACCAATACCACATACCGTGATCCCTCGCCTCCATTGCGGCTATCTCACTTTTTGTTCTTATCCCGATCACGACTCGCACCGCCAGCCCTGGAAAGCCCACTAGCAAACTTCCCCAGACCACCAGCAAGGCTGTGTCCGCGCTTGTGCGGTGGCGGCCTCTCTGCTCCCGCTCCTGCACCCGAGGCTCCACCACCACCAGTCTGAATAGTCAACCCGCTCCCAGCCTTCACGAGCCCCTGCCCGCCCGATGGTCCTACCATACTCAGCGGACGTCCTGCCCCCCGGTTCCCACCACCTCGTCCATCTGCGTCGGAGCGGACGCTGGCGCGACTGGTTCTACCGCCCTCGACGCCGTCAAGCAGACTCCGCGATGGCGGTCCACTCGAAGTCATATCCGCGTCAGCGCCGCGCAGGAGTCGTTCATTGCGCCGCCGCGCTCGCTCTTGCGTCTGTTTGAACTTGTCGAGCAACTCGGGCCACTTGACTTCGTTGTTGCTCGTTGAGTCGCGGGTGCGATTGAGGCGGCCTGTGACGGCGCCTCCAGCGCTCGATGGTACTGCGGGTGACGACATGCCAGCCACAACACTGGGTCTGCTTGGCATCGACGCAGGTGTGTGTAGCAGTCCTATCGCCGAGACGCTGTTGAGACGGTTCTTCAATGTGCCAAAGGCAAAGGACTGCGGAAGCAGCATGAGCAGGCCGTACAGACATTTGTACAGATACGGATATCGATCGGGCTCGAGAAGTTGCAGACGGAGGTCTATATCACATAGATCAGCACTCAACATCATTGGTGGGAAAGGCCAGGACAGGACGGCAACTCACATGTAAAGACCGGACTCTCGAGCAGCTGCACCAGTTTGTCTATCTGAATGAGCATGTTGACGGTCATTTCCAGGTCCGCAAATATCTGCAACAGGTTATATGCTTGCTCGTAGGCTTGAGCGAGCAGGCACAACGAGAATGTAGCGACGGCATTGTAGCACCAAGCCCGAAAGAGGGCGACGAAAAACATCTGGCCATCTTTGCTTTCGAGGTTGCGAAGTCGCTTTCTCAGCTCAGCCAGTTCCGGCGCGGTGATGAGGTTGTTGTTGAGATTTTGGACCATGATACTGGCGAATTCAATGTCCTCGTCCTTCTCGATGCAGTCTGCAAGGGTTCTGTAGATGCGCTCAGGTTGCAAGTTGATGCACAACTGACGAATAATCAGGTTGCCTCGGATCTCTAGGAGCTTGCGGTCAGTGGAGAACAGCTGAAGCAGAGCGACCATGAAAGAGGTAAAGTAGCCGTCTTCACTGTTCTTGGAGATCTGGGAGAGCAGTTGCAGGTCGCGCGTTACAACGGCTTCGGCAGGGTCGGAAAGCGTCTTAAGCAGAGCGGGAAATGTGCCGTCGTTGAATGCGAGAACTTTCTTGGGCGCCTTGCGGTGCAGCATGATCAACCAGCTCAATGCTGCTACTCTTGTCTCCTCGTTCTGATTGAGAAATTGCAGAGTCAGAGCGTTGACCGCAGCGGCGTAGTCCAGGTCGGCCATAGGTTGCGGTGAGGGCGCTGCTGTGGACCTCGGTGTCACTTCAGGAGGAGAGTGCTCTGGTTCAGCGGGAGTCTCAAGGGAAGCCTCATTTTCCCTTATCGTGGTAGCAGTCGCTATGCTCCTTGATGTTGCTCCAGACTGTCTTTTGTTGTCCGAGTCCCCATCTCGAGTCGAGTTCAAAGCAGCATTGTTGAGTGCAGGTGGACTTCCCTCGTCGTTAGAGACTGCGTCTTGGAAGCTCACGATGTAATCCATCAACGATCTGTTGACTTTACTGGCTGTTGTTCGGACTTGCTCCGATTGTGATGATAAGGCTGGCAGTACCCGAGACAAGAGGCGCGGAACGAACTGCAGGATTTCCTCAGGACTGATCTCGAAGAAACTGTCGATCCATCGTAACGCCACTATGCCGATTTCCTCTTCCTTTTGTTTAGACAATCCTTCAAGTCGCAAGGTCGGTGCCGACTCTTTGCTGGATGACACATCAACGAACTTCAGGAGGATGTCCAGTATCTGTGCATAGTCAACTTGGACGTCTTGTCCGGGTACAATCCAATCGCCACCATCCTCGCCCTCCTCTTCATCTTCACCCGCCTCGCCTGACTCATCCTGGGCGCTTCCCCGCTCCGAATCCTCGATAGCATTATCATTCCCTGCACTTCCAGTCGCTGTGGCACTCTCAGTCTGACTATTGGTTCTTTGTCTTCGATTGCTCGCTCGGCTACGTCGACTTTCAGCAATTCCTCGTTTTACCTTCGCGATATGCTTGATTTCGCTCAGGAACCGCTCCAGTAAACCTTGCGTGGCCACATAGACATCCCTATTAGGGTCACCGAGAAACTTGAACAGCCCTCCAAGGAAGGCGGGCAAGTAATGTATCAGTTCCAGCTCGGGAATTTCGTCGAGAAGCACCAGCCACTGAACAAGAAACGTCCTGGTGAATGGATTGATTACGTGGATTCGTTCTTCGAGGAGAGGGATGAATCTTTCGAGGGAGAAAGCTCGTTCCTGATGCTGCTCCTTGTCGGAAGGTGTTGGGTCACCGTTTTCGTCGGTGTGCTCTAGCACCGAGACGTAGTTAGCCGCCGATTCCGAAACGATGTCCTTGATGAGACGGTCAAGAAGCTCGGCCCCATTTTTCACCGAGAGCTCAGAGTCTGCTGCAAGCTGTAAAGAGGGGTAAGTATATGCAGAAGCGGCTGATCGGTCACCATACCTTGCATAGAGTGTCGAATATGTCGTTGAAGAAGACCAGAATTTCACCCTTTGCCACTTTGGCAATATTGTACATGGCTTCGCACGCGTAATAACGAACGCGGGCATCTTGATCTGTAAAGCACGCTAAAACTGGTGGTACTATCACATCCAGGTAGCGAGCAACCTCTTCCTTTGTGGCCCAGCTGTCAGCATCACAAATATGGTAGTGGTCATAGGCGTAGACTAACCGAGCCGAGAGCGATTGAAGCAGCAGCGAGGCCAATGAGTCCTCCATTGCGAGCATGTGGCAGGTGGACTGCGTAGGCATAGTCATGGCATAGTTGCTCGAGCGTTTTGCGGATCCTTTCGTGTTCTTTAGCAGCAGATGCTTCTCTAATGAAACGTTCGAGCCTGGTACAGATTAGTCATTGTCATACAGCTTCAATGGCTAATCCAGCATACTCAAGAGCACCTTGCTTTCGTTTGTCATAGAGCTTATCGGTGAGCAAACGCTGCACAGATGGATCCATATTGATGTGTCGGTGGATTAATGATGTCTCGCGTGATCATCATCGAAGGACGAGGTTGGAGATGATATGTCCAAGATGATGTGACGATACGTTCATTGAGACGACTCAAGTTCCACCTGTTCTGTTGCCCTGTTCCCTGGTTTCTCAATACTGATCAAGAATGAGAAAATCTATATCTAAAATGTTGTGTTGAAATTGTGGTGCACGCGCGTTCTCTGAGGCTGCTGAGAGCGTTGGAGGTTCCAAGTTTGAAGGTTCGGCAGTCGCTCCGCCTTTATTGGCGGAACCAACAACGACATTTATTTGGCAGCGGCAACGCCAAAGGCAAAATTGAAAACAGGCTGCATGAGATCACAAACCGAATAACCAAAGTATATTATCATCAAGTGAATGTCGATATTTGAATGGCACATGAAACATGTTTATACTTGAGCTCCCATCACACTGAGATAATCAATCATGGGGTATCAGAGGTCATTTTGCTATCGTCATGCTCTATGGTCACCGACGGTAGCACTATACCACACAATTGGGACAGCCTTCACGTTCATATTGTCCATGCTGTACCACAGCTTGTACGACCCAGCCTGAATAACTTCGTCGCTCCATTGGCTCATCATGTAGTCAGGTAGCTACCGACGGATCAATGACTGATATATTGGAAGACAGCACTGACGTCCATTTCCGCAGCTTCCTGTCGAAGAAGCAAGTCCTGGATTTTCCCCATCGGTCCTTTTTCTCCATTGTTGACAAAATGATTCCAAGAACTAGTATCGCCATAAAGCATTGCGGGTGCTTTGATTTGCTGCACACCGTCTGGCTTGCATCTCTTGCATTTGAATGTGTCGTGGGTGTCACTCCTTGTCTCTGGTTGATATTGGAAAAGCTCTCGCAAGGAATCCAAGGTAAAATGTCGTTCAACGTCTTCCGCCGAGTCCACCACCGTCGATGACAATGCTTGCTTATGAGATTGGCGCTGGAAGATCTTCTCCTCGATCGTGCCAGTTCCCATGAATCTATAGACAAAGCAGTCTTTCTTTTGACCATCTCGCCAGACTCGGGCAAGAGCTTGCTGATCTGCTGCAGGATTCCAATCAGGGTCGAAAAGAATAAGACGGTTGGCACCAATCAAATTGATACCACAGCCACCTGCTTTACTGCTCAGCAAGAACACAACCTCTTCACCGTTGGGGTCGTTGAATTTGTCAACAAGTTTTTGCCGTTTGTTGACGTTCATTGTACCATCAAGTCGAAGACATCCATAATTTCGGTTTCGGCACAACTTCTCAAATACATCCAGTGTTTGGGTGTAGTTGCTAATCAGGACAATCTTGTCGTTTGTATCTTGTCGGATACGTGCAAGCATACGTTCAAGGACGGCAAATTTCCCGGAATACCATGACTTGACGTCTCGATCTCGGCCACGAGCTTCTTTGGGAACGTAATCGTCCGGCCACAACTTTTCGCTGCCCGGCAAATCCTTCTCCAGATCCAGGAGATCAGGGTGATTGCACAGCTTTTTCAAGATCCCGATGGCTTTCAACGGTTGACTTCCTTTGCCTCTAAGCAAACTCTTGATGTCGGGGCTTTGGAGAAAGTGATTGTAAAGATCCTTCTGGAAAGGCGCGAGATTGCAGAAGACGACATGTTCGTACTTGACTGGCAAGTATTTGGACAAGATGTCGTTGGTTCTTCGGATGATGAATTTCTTCACCAGTGATCCGAGCTCAGCATTAGCTGCTACACCCTTCTGCTTGTCAATGTCGGAACCCGCTGCATCGCGACCTCGGAGGATGGGGAGCTCAAACTTCTTGCGGAAGTCGGCCTTGCTGCCCAGGTAGCCAGGATTTGCAAAGTCGAGCAGGGCATAGTACTCAGTCAGATCGTTCTGAATGGGTGTGCCTGACAGGATAACCCGTCTGTCGACATTCAGCCCTGTCAACGCCATGTATGTCTCACTTTCGGCATTTTTCAACCGGTGACCCTCGTCGCACAGCATCAGACCGACTTTGACGTCTTTGAGCTCCTCAATGTTCAGCCGGAGTGATTCGTACGACACGATCAACACAGGTCTTGCAACTGATCGGCCTGATGCGATAGACCATTGTTTCAATTGCAAGGTGAGTTCTTCTTTCGTCGCCTTGCCATCAATAGCGAAAGGGTTGATGGCGCCTTCGCCGAGCCATTTGACCAGCTCGTTCGCCCAATTCTTGACCAAGCTGGCAGGGCAGGCAATAATGCATTTCTGGATAGTTGACTTCCCTGCTTCTGGAGATTGCTTAAGCAGAGTCCACATCAGGGCGATACACTGCAAGGTTTTCCCCAGGCCCATTTCGTCAGCCATGATGCAGCCTCTCGCCTTCTCGTCGATCAAGCCAGTTGTGCATCGGTACAGAAATTTTACTCCTTCCACTTGATGAGGTCGCAGCACTTTGGCCAATCTTGGATCAATCACAACCGGTACCTTTGGTCTTTCACCTTCAACTTGCTTCTTGATACCAAGGATCTCGGCCAGGCTTTTGTGCATAAGAGGTGTGTCCAGTTTGGGCTTGTCTTCTTCCTTCTTTTCTTCAGGCTTGACCTCGGACTTGTCATCGATGGTGGGATCAAACAACACTATTGCAAATTCTCCACTCGGGTCGTGTAATGGCTTGTTCACAAAGCCACCACCGCGGCGCATACCGAGCCCTGGTGCCGGCCGTGAAGGGTCGAACGCACTCTTATTGATGAGCGGAATGGCAAATCGTGTACGGAAAGTGGACTCTTTGTCCTTGACCTTGAAGACGGGAAAGCGATCCTTGAGTGCGACACTATCGCCATCGATGTTGAAACCACCACTCTTGTCTTCACTCCCACCATCCTCTTCAGCGTAATTGACCTTCCTTCGCTTTCGTGTCGGCACGCCATTGGACTTTCGCGCATTGGCAGACCCGGGACATTTGAAAGGTTTGACAAGTCGATCGATGGCGGCTGGCGAGTTTACACTTAGTCTGCCTGCTTTTGAGGGAGGGATATTCTCCTTCTCGTTCCCAAGTGCCAGGACTCTGGTACGGATCCTATCAGATGTAAGCAGACAGAGAGTAGGTGAGCCAGAGATGTTGACATACATGATAGATTGGAGCTTTCAACAGTCCCGATTTATCCTTTCGACCAATGTGTTGTTCGAAGGGAGAAATATCATAGAATAACAATCACATAAGTTTGTGGCGAGTGCTCGCATGAAGAGGTGCTATCGACAACCGCGTTTGAAGGACGCGTGCCTTCCGCCACGCGACTCGCGTGATCACGTGCACCATCCCCGCACATACTTCCACCTCACTTTGCAAATGTGGGCTATAAATGCAGCGGCTCGGTTCCTCGAAACAAGTCAGTCTGACTGTATACTATCGTAAGGTCCGTCCCACTAGATCGAAGCCAGCAAACTTCATTCTGCTTGCCAGGCCGGTCCTGTCCGATCTTCGACAAGATGACATAATCCGCAAGCCAACCAGATTTCCTTACTCGACCATTGGGAGGTTCACGTCCAGGCGTCGAGATGTCTGCTGATTTCTGGGCCGGCTACACATCAGGCGCACTCGGGATCTTGATTGGAAATCGTCTGGATGTTTTGAAAGTGCGAGCTCAAACAAGCACCAGCAGTACACATCCCGTCACGACTCCACAGCCCAGCACCAACCTTCAAAGGTTCACAGCCTTGTTCCGGGGAGCAGCGGCGCCAGTATTAGGCTATGGTGCTCTGAACTCGATCCTCTTCATGACCTTCAATCGGTCCTTGAAGCTCATGGATCCGAGTATATTTGACTATACCAAACTTGCTGGTGTTGACCTGGGCAAGATCTGGATAGCTGGAGCAATCGGAGGCCTGACAACTTTTGTTGTGTCCGCACCTTCTGAGCTCGTTAAATGTAGGACTCAGTTGGGGGTTGATGGGCAAGGGTCGTCCTATGCTGTATTCAAGGACATCTGGAAACATGGCGGACTACGAGGTTTGTACTATGGTGGTACAATAACTAGCCTGAGAGATGCATTTGGGTATACTCCTAATTTGTAGGTAATGAACTCTTAATTGACGATCCAATAGATACGGCTGGTATTTCTGGTCATACGAGCTGAGCAAGCGGCTGCTCCTGTCAAGACAAGCCGACCCCTTCAAGGCACCAACGGCAACAGATGTGCTGATCAGCGGAGGTATCGCAGGGGTAGTCACGTGGGTGTCCATATATCCCTTGGATGTGATCAAGACTCGCCTCCAAGCACAACCTGCATGGCATCCAGAAGTGCAGGGGCTTCTTTCAGCAGATGGCGCAGCCCCTCGTCGTGCTCCTAACTCCCTCGAAATAGCGCGGGAAATCTGGCGCACCAGTGGATTTGGCGGGTTCTATCGTGGCGTGGGTATCTGTAGCATACGAGCATTCTTTGTGAATGCAGTCCAGGTAGGGGTGGCTCTGTCAGTTTGGCCACCTGTCACTAACACTGGTGATAGTGGTACGCCTATGAAAGGATCATGGCGCTCTTTGGCGGCTCGAAATGATCATCGCATCGTTGAGTGGAACAATGGAAGTCTCTGGCTATATGCGCAAGTGACACTCGAAGTGCTCATGCAATGGCAGCAAAGCTGGAGATGGAGACTGCGCTGTCGGACCGTCACATTTTCCAGATCGATATGCACTCGAAGGGCTCGTGGTGCCGGAATTGCTGGGGCTTATCTCGCGGCAGGTGCTTTCGTACAGCGGGCACCTGTCAATTCAGACATCCTCCATCGCCTCGGTGTTTGGCTCATGGTCTATACGCTGAGAGCGACGATCGTCTGTTCCTAGACCTACGGCTGCATCTGCGAGCTTCTGAGTATGCGCCTCTTCCTTGAGCAACCGAACCCTTGTGAAGTTGTCAGCTACGACTCGAGGTTCTCAAAGTATATATTTTTACCTTCTCTTGTGATTTTTTCCTCGGCGATGCTCGTTTAAGTTATGACTGTCGGAGAAGTATTTGGCACATTCTATGCAATAAAAGGCGCCCAGACCCGGCAGGTCTTCGGAGGCTTTCGCACCCTTATGTTGGGCGAGGTGTTTCGGAGATTTCAGGTCAGCCTTGACTTGGTCGAAATCGCTGCGAGAAAGCGTTAGCCATTGGGTTCGTGCCTTGACAAAGACAAGGCAAACATACCGTGTTCGACGCTTTGTCTTGCTGCGTCTGATGCTCCCCATCGGTGGCGGTCGGTCGGGAGGATGTCCTTCAGAAAATGTGAAAGGGACTTCGCAGGCGCAGAATAATGTGGAAAGTTCAGCATGCAAGGCTTTTGGCGTAAACATCCAGTGGTGGATACTGGTGGATTGTGGGCCGCCTCTCGGGGAGAACCTCGAAAGATGCAGGGAAGAAAATGTTGTCAGGCAAATGGCGACCTGCCTGCAAACTAGGCGAGGGCTGGTGGTGCTGGCCTTCGTCAGACGCCATCACTAACTGGACGTGCTGTTCCAGGCTCTCCAGGTCTTATTTCCATTTTTTGCCGCGGCACCCCACTGCCCATCCAATCACTGCCGGCCTTTATAACAACCCTTTCCAGAAGTCCCGGACAGCTGGAAGCACGACAAGATGAAGAGCACCTACAGCTTATACCACGTAGCAACACAACCTCATGGAACGCGACGATTATGGCTGAGCGGACATGCATCTGCTACTGCCTGCTCGGTCTTTACCGTTCGAATGTTGTGGTAGCAGAATAGAGCATCTCCTTTCGTGCGTGCAGCGACAAACTAATTGCCCTGCTTTGATTGGCTGCAGAATATGGTCTGCAGGTCTGAAGAAAATGAGGCATTTGCTCGGGCCATGGGCCACGGTGGATTCTATTGCCTAGGTAGCTACTGTTTGTTCGGGGGCGCCCTCGGGGAGGTGGATATAGATATAAATTCTGCAATCCGGATCCGAAAGGTCCTTTGCCGATAATTCATACTGTGTAGTAAAGGAAAGACTGCATTGCGTGGGAGGAGCTGCAAGTTGATCGCTGCAGCCATTCAGCGTCGAGTTGACGTCGTTTTTCTGACCTTATCGTGCTTCTCCTCCGAGGCGCTCGAACAAGCCGCACCTTGCACCTCTCCAACCCAAAGAGGAGCTTTCCACCACCACCATCACAGCTTTCTTCTTCATTTCTTTTCCACCTCTCCACTCTCTGCTTGCACCACGACCTTGTCGAGCTTGTTCTTTCTGCTATTGCTGCTAGAACTTAAGCATCGTCGCAATCATGATGTCCTCAAGGCCATTGGGCCGCCTGGCCACGCGCCTGGTAAGTCTGCCCTTGCATCATTGCCATGTGCAACTTGCCTGCACTCCTTACTATTGTCCTGACCTCAAGGACGAATGGTCGAGATTTTGGCGCTGCTGTGCGGAATGAATACTGACGAGTGTTATGTCCACAGGGCTCCAATGTTGGGACTGTACGTTCTTCGCCTTCCTTACTCTCCGAATGCAACAAGAGCAGTAAAGCTAACAAACAATTTCAGCCACTGCGGATGTCCAGAATGGGATATGCTACTGTCTCTGACGACCCTCTGAGTAAAAATAAGTCACCTTCACCCTTCTGTGAGCGCCTGGTCCTGACATCCTCCTACAGGTCGAGATGACGAACTGGGAAAAGGGCCATTATGTCAACTATAAGTCAGTCTCTCCTAGTGATGAATTCTATACATATGTGGTAGTGGATCTACATACATATGAGGAAGGCGCGAGAGGAGTTGCGGCAGGAGCTGATATATTCGCTGTACAGGAAGATGTCCGAGAACCTATCGATCGTTCGCAGCAGACTCAACCGCCCTCTCACTTATGCTGAGAAGGTCCTATATTCACATTTGGACGACCCGCACAACCAAGAGATCGAGCGCGGTGTCTCATATCTCAAACTGCGACCGGACCGAGTGGCATGTCAAGACGCCACCGCACAGATGGCTATCCTTCAGTTCATGTCAGCTGGCATGCCCTCTGTTGCTACGCCCACTACCGTCCACTGTGATCACTTGATCGAGGCTCAGGTTGGTGGAGACAAGGATTTGGACCGAGCGAAGAGTATCAACAAGGAAGTCTATGATTTCTTGTCTACCGCCTGTGCCAAGTACAACATCGGTTTCTGGCGACCTGGCTCTGGTATCATCCATCAGATCATCCTCGAGAACTACGCTTTCCCCGGTGGTTTGATGATCGGAACCGACTCTCACACGCCCAATGCTGGTGGTCTTGGCATGGCTGCCATCGGTGTCGGTGGTGCTGATGCTGTCGATGTTATGGCAAACCTGCCATGGGAATTGAAGGCGCCCAAGGTAAGCTTCGGGCTATCCCAGGTTTTATTGACACAACTTTCTGACAAAATGTAGGTAATAGGCGTTAAACTCACAGGAAAGATGTCCGG
Source organism: Exophiala sp. CCFEE 6388 (assembly GCA_035928005.1). Lineage (NCBI taxonomy): Eukaryota > Fungi > Ascomycota > Eurotiomycetes > Chaetothyriales > Herpotrichiellaceae > Exophiala > Exophiala sp. CCFEE 6388. Next base: position 260,316 of record JAVRRU010000009.1, read on the forward strand.
ATGGACTGCTCCCAAGGGTAAGTCATGCAGATCTTAGGTGTGTCAGAGTATGCTAACCTCTACATCTAGACATCATCCTCAAGGTCGCTGGTATCTTGACTGTGAGTTCCTCCGTGTGTTCCGGTTCAATTGATTCGATTGCTGACTTCTGATTAGGTCAAGGGCGGTACAGGTTCGATCGTCGAGTATCATGGTAAGTACGCTGCGTTGGCCTCAAATTCTTTTGAGGCGTTTGATGTTTGCTTCAAAATATTTTCAAGGGGTTGGCGAAGCCTTGTATAAGGCTTCATCCCGGACAATCCCTCGCACCTGATCATTCTTTCTGGACCTGGACCATCTGCACTGGCTCTCCAGGACGTGTCCTGAGTGCTCATACCTCATCAACTTTCCGAGCCATCAAGCCTTTGGAACCCATTGAGAAAGATGGCCTTCATGGTCCCCATCACACTCACGGTCACACATATCGATTCGTCGACTACCCGAGCGTCATGGTCTTTGACCCATCCTGAGAGGGAAGTCCTTCTTGTTCTTATCACCGTCAGAACCTTCATTATCACCGACGGTCAGTTGTCGACTATCTGATAGCGAGTCACTCGTTGGAGCCCTGCTGCCCGCCTCACGCATCCCGCCTTTCGACATGGACCTGGTCGCTTTTATGGAGTATCGTCATTGGGATCCGGAATTGTCTTTTCGTTCTAATATTTTGAAGCAAACATCATCAACATGCGGATATCATACTTACATTTGTCACTACTATAGGTCCTGGTGTTGAGTCGCTTTCTTGCACTGGCATGGGCACTATTGTAGGTCTCCCCGAATCTCTTGCTGTCTTGCGATCCATTACTAACTATGAAAGTGCAACATGGGAGCCGAAATCGGTGCCACCACTTCCATGTTCCCCTTCAACGACCGCATGTACGACTATCTGGAATCGACCAACCGCAAGAGAATCGGAGACTTGGCTCGCAGCTATGCTGCAGAGCTTCGCGAAGATGAAGGCGCCGAATACGACCAACTGATCGAGATTAACCTGGACGAGCTTGAGCCTCACATCAACGGTCCTTTCACTCCTGACTTGGCTACACCTATCTCCAAGTTCAAGGATGCAGTCAAGGAGAACAAATGGCCTGAGGAACTCAAAGTTGGATTGATTGGTTCTTGCACCAACTCCTCCTACGAAGACATGAGCCGTGCTGCTTCCATTGCAACAGATGCCATGGAGCACGGCGTCAAGGCCAAGGCTCTCTTCTGCGTTACCCCAGGCTCTGAGCAGGTCCGTGCCACCATCGAGCGCGACGGTCAACTTAAGACTTTCGAGGATTTCGGTGGTATCGTCCTTGCCAATGCTTGTGGTCCATGCATTGGTCAATGGGATCGAAAAGACGTTAAGAAGGGGGAACCGAACTCGATTATCTCATCATACAACCGAAACTTCACTGGCCGTAACGACGCAAACCCAGCAACTCACTCGTTCGTCACCTCTCCGGATCTCACTGTTGCGATGACCATTGCAGGAAGTCTCTTCTTCAACCCACTCACGGACACCCTCAAGGACAAAGACGGCAACGAGTTCAAGCTGAAGGAACCTACAGGCGACGCCCTGCCCAAGAATGGATTCGACCTGGGCCGTGACACTTACCAAGCACCACCTGAGGAACGATCACAAGTCGACGTGAAGGTTTCTCCCACATCTGACCGCCTCCAGGTCTTGGAGCCTTTTGACGCCTGGGACGGAAAGGATCAGCTTGATCTCCCCATCCTGATCAAGACCAAGGGCAAGACTACCACTGATCATATCTCCATGGCTGGCCCCTGGTTGAAGTACCGTGGCCATCTTGACAACATCTCCAACAACATGTTGATTGGTGCCATCAACGCCGCCAACGGTGAAGCCAACAAGGTCAAGAACTTCAAGACTGGTAAAGAGGATGCTGTCCCAGCCACCGCCCGTCAATACAAGAAAGACGGCATCAAATGGGTGGTCGTCGGTGACTGGAACTACGGTGAAGGATCATCTCGAGAACACGCTGCCCTTGAGCCGAGACATCTTGGTGGTATCGCCATCATCACCCGAAGCTTTGCCCGTATCCACGAAACCAACTTGAAAAAGCAAGGCATGTTGCCCTTGACCTTCTCGAACCCTGAAGACTACGATAAGATCAACCCTGACGACAAGGTCGATTTGCTCGTTACTGGTTTGGAAGTTGGCAAGCCTTTGACCATGGTAGTCCACCCCAAGGATGGTGAGAAGTGGAACTGTGAATTGTCGCACACCTTCAACGAGGGACAACTCGAATGGTTCAGAAACGGCAGTGCTTTGAACACCATGGCGAAGAAGCACGGGCATTAAGCGAGTAAAATTGCTTGGGGAATTGAGAATCAACAGAGAGTTCATACAATGGTTATTTAGCAGCAGCTCAGCGAGTCAAAGTTGAGGTTCGAGTCTCAGTTGCAGTCTGGGGAGGATGAACTGGAGCAGGACTGGAGACTTGAGATGGCATGTGGGTTTGAAGGGATTCTGCAAGCACGAAGTCATGTATCTTCTGTCAATAGCAAGAATACCAATTGTGTACTGTTTTTGACCCAAGTACTATCTATCCCGTAATTCCTTCTGATAGTGAGTACATCTAGCTTACAATGGCCATCTAAGGAATGTGAAAGGCGGCACCCACACAGTAACTTGATGAAATCTATGCTACTTAAGTTGACAGCCTCCAGAGCGTCAAAGGCCTCATCAGACAAAGATATCTATCGCGGCCTCTCGGTAGATATCGAGTATGAGAAATTGCGTCACCTACGGACCTCGGCATGTTGAGAATGGCGTGGGGATATTCAGATTGTCAATTGGAGATTCCTGGGATTGCGACACCAAGCCATACTTGGAGCCGATTGTACAGAATGCGCAGCCTCTTCTATAACTGCTTACTGATTGAAGCAGCCCTCCTTCACTTTGTGTTTAGTGTCGCCTGTTCGTATCCCGGTATTTACTGCCCACTGCGTCCTTCGGTATCTTGGTCCTTCTACTCCGATGGCTATGGTATGAAAACAGCCGGACGAGTATCACGGATACTGTAGTCAATCCAGCTCCGGCCGGACTGTTCGAACTCTCCGCCTAGGTTACACAAGTTATATGAAGTAACGTGAAGAGCCGGGAAATCCTGTATAGATACCAGAGACTCGAAACACTACTCAGTCGGTAGGCTATTACTGTGCGACTCAATATCGCGAGACATTGGAGAGCGATAAACTAGGCACACGACCATCGATATCACCTTGGGCAAGAGTTTGCTGTTCGTCATCGGGTTGGTGCAGGCCTACTTATAACGGGCGTCTATGCGCCTCACCCTCCGCCTCTTCAGCAACACTACCTTTGCAAGAACCCCGAGATCCAAGATGGCACAGAATCTGCCCAAACTCCAAGACTGGGAACAAGTCAGCACGAACATCGTGCGAATTCTAGGCGGAAACCCCAGCAAGGTACTAAACCAAGCCCCTCCTTCTTTCAACCTTCTATCTGCATGCTAAGTGATCGCCCGCAGTTCACCCTCCAAGGCACAAACACATACCTCCTCGGCCAGGGCTCTAAGCGCCTCCTCATCGACACAGGCGAAGGCAAGAAACAGTGGACCGACACACTCCGCACAGTCCTGGAAGACCACAAGGCCAGCGTATCAACATGCATCCTAACGCACTGGCACCACGACCACGTCGGTGGTGTCAAAGACCTCGAATTCCTCGGACCCGTCAAAGTCTACAAGGCCCAACCGTCTCTCAATCCAGACGGGATCCTCGATCCAGACCGCGTACACGACATCAGCAACGGCCAACGGTTTCGCACAGACACTGAAAACGGAACATTCGAAATCGAAGCAGTCCACACGCCTGGTCACGCAAAAGACCACATGTGCTTCCTGATCACATCATCCCCAGACCCCAGCGAAATTGGCTCTCTCTTCACGGCAGACAACGTGCTCGGCCATGGAACCGCTGTCTTCGAAGATCTAGCAACATACCTCGACAGTCTGCACCTGATGAAGAGCCGCGTCACGGCGGCGGCCAGTGCCGGCGCAGGAAAAGCATACCCAGGTCACGGCGCCGTGATCGACGATGCCACCGCAAAAATAGACGAGTATATCGCGCACCGGCGGATGCGTGAGGAAGAAGCGCTGAATGTACTGCGTCACGGTACCGTGAAGCCTCCTGGCACCTCAAGCGCCGCGCACGACTCGATCACGAGTTACGGGGAGAGTGATAGTGAGACGGAGAAGCCCGTTGGGCTGGGCAAAGAAGTCACCGTCGGCAAGGAGTGGGCCAGCATGGAGATGGTCAAGGTCATTTACCGACACTACCCTGAGAGTCTGTACCAACCCGCCGAGTATGGGCTGTTGATGGTACTGGAGAAACTGAAGAAAGACGGTAAAGTCGTCAAGACGGAAGGTGGGAAGTGGAGGGTCAGTGAGAAGGCTACGTTGTAGGTGAAGGTGCTATTAGAGGGTATATCTATTTACAATGGACAACTATATTAGAGCCTTGCTCTTTAGAAATTCGTTCAATCCGTCCCCCACACCCTGTGCACTTGGTTTTGCCGCGCATACGTCCGGCTCAAAGGCATAATGTTGCACTAGATGGTCTCTAGTCGTGGGTCCAATAGTCACGACGACACTCCTGAACGCTTCTTTGGTATGTTCAGGGCTCCATCTATTCCTCCCTCTTTCAGTCAAAGTGCTGGACTTGTCGATAAACCCCAATGAGCGGAGCATAGATTCACAGCCTTGCGGGCTGAATACAACTACCACAACCAAGTTCTGACCTTCTGCTGTGAAGGCATCCAGTCTTGTTTGAAAATCCTCTCGGAAAGACTCCATGACTTCCGTCTTGTAGACTTCCATCTCGTTTACCTCGATCCGGTCATGCGCATCCAGCTTCCCTTCCGGATCCATGAGCGTTTTCGGAATGATGTCCCGTCTCTGCTCACCTACCAGGAACAAAAGTCCCTTCTTTCGTATTCGGGCGTCATCTTTTTCTAGACGTTCCCCTCTTGCAGGGCCGAGAAGGGGTATGAACGGCAGCCGCGGCGCATCGTAGAATGTATACTCTTTCTGCGCATGCAGTGTATTATAGTGCGAGAGAATGTACTCGGCAAGCGCGGCGCCATTGCCCGTATGCTCGCCTACCACCGCAGGTTGCAGCCGACCGAACGGCGACGAGTTGTTCGGCAAGGACGAAGACGCGGCGACCAGAGTTTGTAACGCTCGAGATGTCGCCGGTCCTACCGTGTAAAGTGGGAAGGCAAAATCACTGTCGACAAGCACGGAAGAAGTGCCGTCAGTTCCAGTGATCTCGTTGCGCACGTTACTAGTGTCCACACCATTCACACCTGTTCAAGAACATCGTCGTCAGTCACGCAACATAGGCAAGAGTGACCAGGCGATCGAGTGGGACAGACCATACCAGTCCCCGTGGTAGATGCGTTGTCACCTTGTGATTGCTGTTCCATCCTCTTTACCACGTCAGTCCAGGCCTCGACCGCTCGCTGGCTTGTGAAGATCATCCCGCCATACTTCGCTGCCAAACCGCCGCTTTTCAGCAGCTCATCTAGCACGGCCAAATTCTCCGCATTCGGACGGTGTTCTAGGACCGGTACGAAAAGAGGCTGGAAACTTCGATTGCCGTCCTGGGATGTAGAAAAGTATTCCTCGTACGCATCGTGAGGTTGAGACCGCGTTTTGAGGAGCAACACAGGGATCGTCGTTGGATCCGACATTTTCGAGCAGAGCTTGAAACCGCGGATATGGATAGGCTTAATTGACCGAGGCACAAGTCGTATGCATGGACTCGTCGAAGGTGAGGTGAGAGCAGCTAGCATTTAGCGGCGTCGTGTGACAGTGTAAGACATTGCTGGCGGATACGAGCTGTTCGAAACTCGTGCATGGACAAGTCCGCAGTAAACGCCAGAATATGTGTCGGCTCAAAGCGTTTTAGATATATCGATCTCAAGTCAGACCATCATCCGAGGGAAGAACGCACGAGACATCGCCTGATGCACCAGACTACCAGAACATTGTTCTTTGGGTTTGAAGCTGATGTCATTCTTGTCCCATTTTGGCCGCGAATTAACCGTGAACATGAATGCTTTCAAGATAGCAAAGACACACATCAAAATTGCATCCGTTTAGTGAGTCTGTATTCACTGGTAGAAGTCTGGACTGATTCACTACATAGGATTAAGTGGACAAGGTCAACTGACTCATCTTTGCTCGCAAAAGCGGCCGTGCAAGGCTGTCCTCATGGGATTGATCGCCTCTGTTCTACTAACTTGAGGTAACATAAGGCAGCCTCGCCTGTAGTCTCGCCAGAAAGTCTAGCCTTCTCACTCTCCTCAAGCATGTGGTCGATGGCACGGGGTGACCCTAAGGAAATCTAGAAACCCACTGGACCATGTGTCTTTGCTGCATCGTCCACTTATTGTGGCGGATACTATCTCCAACCAAGGGGTCGATGACAACGGGCCGTTGATGCCACGAAACACCCGCTACTTCAAGATTCAGCCATGGTTGCAGCCCGACCATTCTCTCATCCTTTACATTTTTCCGCCTCACAGTAGCGGACTAAGGGAGAAAATCACCTCAACAGTCTCCTTGGTCGTAGTTGTTCTACACATGTTCAGGAGTGCGTCTCCAACTTCCAAGCAGTGACGTTTTTTGTTGACCTTCTGGGGTATGCACAATTTTTCTGCAACACAGGGTTGCGGGTAACGGGAGTGCACCGTCTGCAGTGGCTTTGTGATGGTGGTACAGCCGGCTGACATTTGACAGATTACACGACATGATGGGGAACTTTTCAAGAATGGAAACAGGAAAGAAGCGGTCCTTTGAGCAGCCTTTCAGCAATGACACCTGTTCAAGCGGTACGCTCCAGACTGCCAGCTGAAGCTTTGCAGCAGGTTACAAGAGCCTTGAAAGGCCACACGACATACCAAATGGCGTAAGGAATGTCAGCTGATAGAATCTGTGTGAGAGCATCTGCCAACACTAGCCTGTTATGTCCGGGGATCAAATGCGGCTTTTCCTCGTGGGATTGTTTCAGAACTAGTTCCATTGACTGGGAGCCTCTCTGCTTCTGTTGGAGCGTGCGATTTCATGTCGATGCGCTGTTGTTTGCCCGTGATGCATGCTTTGATCCTAGCGTCCTCTGAGCAAACAATCGAAACCCTGGATGTCCAGCTTTGCATTTATGCCCAGGCTGCCCAAGAGAGTAATTGACTGCAAAATGGTAAAGAGCTCATCTATGGGGTTTCCTTGCGCTTTGTAGCACAACAGCTGTCATATTGGCCTTGAGAACAGGCCGTCCAACTGTCTCAAAGTACAGCAGTGTTTAATGCGGCAGCCGAATCCAGACCGGAGATGTACTTGACGACAATCAAAATTTGTTTGGGAAAACTGCCAGAGCCTTGTAGTCTGACCTAGTGTAAGAAACTTGAGTACGCGAATCTTTGAGGTTTGCTTCAGCCCCGCGTATCAGGGATTATCCGACATGTCTCAGCAAGCAAGGGAGGCTCACCCTGGCAGGCTGCTTTTTTGCTGTTATCAATGTTGTTACAGACACCTGGGCGTGTCCCTTGATTCTTAATGAGGCTGATGGAGCTCAATTGCAATGCACCAAGGCGACGCTTAGGGAAATATGCGGCACGATGGATGTTGTCCGGTTTGGCCTTCATATGGTCCCACACATTAAACGGCCACGAGGTGCCCTTGTCCCGCGGCCACTTGCATATGTCAAACTCGCTAAGCCTGTCGTTACGGGCATATTTGACTTCAGGCTCGATGGTATCCGTCGCGGGCGAGTCCCATCCACATTTTCCAGACGCCGTTGAATGTCCGAATTTGCAAATCGGCGTGCTCAGATGCCCAACTGAGGTGCCAAACGTGTGCAGGTAATCGTCTTGCTAACTTGTATTGCATGTGGACCGATGGGATGTTTGCTTTCTCTCTTCCCAAAGTCGAGGTTTTGCCTGCGATATATATGATGCACTCAACGCAAAATTGCATCGTCAAGTCTGTGACACTCACTCGTTGTGCTCACGAACTCGTACCATCCTGCACATACGTTTCGGGCTGTTTCGTTTTCTCACCGCCAGTATGCCTCAAACACAACCGGTAGGACCGAGGGCGCCGAAAGATGACTTTATGAGAGCATTGGGTTTGAGCACCACCGATCCGCGCCACGAAGGCTATTATCGAGCGATGAGGGTATGTCGTAGACACCGATGGACATCATCCTGGACTGCAAGGCTGATCAAGAACAGGAGGAAGCGATTGCCGTGTACGCGAGGCTGAACTCTGATCGATCCAGTCTGGTAGACGAAAAGCGTAACGACAAATCGACAGCGCCACCGTTCTTTTGGCACCATATCCGTCAAGATCGTCGTCGGCAAGCCATCATCGACACATGGCAGCAAGCAAAACCGGGGACCATACAACGTACTCTTTTTGACCAAGGCGCCACGACCGGTGAACATGCCCCGAATTGGGTGACTCTGTGGCTGCTATACAGCGTCTTCCGGTCAAGAGACATTCGCAACAACCGCAATCGTCGAGCAGGTGAGGGTAGCAGTGCTGGAAGTAGGCCAATCCTTTCCTTTCCCAAAACATAAGGCTAATGCATGCATTTACTTAGGTCAATCCTCCGGCGGCTCAGATTCAGCAATATTCGACCCCGCCCGAGACAAATATGTGCGGCGTTAAAGGTGGCCGTTTTGCTTAAGATTGCTTCTGTAATATCTGTAAGAGTCCCAGGCATGTTTGGTCGAAGGGTGTTAGGAGTCATCAATGCTCAATCATCGTCATCGTTATCGTCTTTGTCCTTTTTCTTCGAGTTGCCGTTGGACTTCTTCCGGTCCTCCCGCAATGCCTTGGAAACCTCTTCATTGTGTTCGTCTTTTTTCTCGTCCCATTCAACATCATACTCGGAGGCCACAGCCTTGATCTCTCTTCGTATGGCGTTGCCTTCTTCAACCAAAGATTCCCATTTGTGCAAATCGAAGCCTTTGACCTCGTATAGCTTGCTTTGCCGACGGCTGACTGTTAGATGCAATGCTGAACGATAAGAAACCTCGCGGTTGTGGTACAAGAACCACATATAGCCACCGATGATACCTCCAGTAGAGACAAGGTATGTCACCGGCTCCATAAAATCCCATCCAAGATCAGTTTCGAAGGTCAAACGGTAGACCAAATACCACCAGCCGATCAGAAGCCCGCATCCTCCCATGGCGATCCTCTGTGCACTCTTGTGCGCGGCATCATCGCATTCTTTCTTGATGGCAGCCATGTCGGCAAGCTGTCTTGACACCTTGCGTAGCCTTTGCCGCAGGTAAAAGGTTCTGTCATTAAAGGAAGGTACAGCAACTTTGATGGCCCCTGAACCACCTTCGATTTCGACCTCGAATTCTTTTGCTCTGGCCGCATCCCTGATAAAGTCGCCAATCTCAGTCGAAGCGCTCCATCTCACAAAGTCACCTTCATCTTTGCCTTTACCTTCCCTGCCTGCACCACTGTAGGTTTCGACACCGCGATGGCTCCGGCTCTGATCTTCGGAATGACGACTCTCATCTTGCTCTTCTGGAAGCTTTTCCTTTGGCTTGATCTCATCATTTGTAGACTCCATGGCTCGGAATGACACGCCGGGTACTCTGCTATCACCCTTGTCGGTTTTGATTGTGGGAAGCTCGGCCTGAATGAGCCTTTCGAGATAAGAAAGTGGCTGCTGGGGATGGACTAGGAGAGCAAGAGGCGCAACATCTTTTCTGTCACTGTTGTGGTCGAGTGTAGTAAGAGGAAGCACCAGTTTGAGCAGTCGGGAAGGCGTCGTCAGTAGTTTGCCTGCGCACGTGTTCAGCAATCTGGATGTTTCGAGGTCAGAAGCACTCACCCTTGGTCATGGCTCCGGCCGATCGCTGTTTCCGTACAGGAGGTTCTTCTGCGCCCTGGCGGTGCCATGGTGCTCTAACCTGCTTTTCATTCCCTTCCGTAGCTATCGCCGTGTCGAAGTCCGAAAGAGCTTCGTCAATGCCCTGCTGATTCAAATCTCTCGCCTTCTGTTCCCCTGATATACTCCTCCTCGTGCTGTAGACGACATTGACCCTGCATAAAGGCTTCAGTGCGCCTTGCTCAGCCACATTTGTGCAGCTGCGAATCTGATCTCGTGCATAAGACGCCAATGACGCGCGGACAGTGACTTGATGCAAGGCACGAGACTGCATCAACTGCCGCACGGGGTAAGCGAGACTCATGGGTGTTGCAGAACAAGGCTGTTATTGATCTGTTTCCATGAGCATATCCGTATCTACAATATAAAGACCTGACAATTGAGACCGAGAATGAATTGTTTAAGAGAACACGGCGAGGAAATCCGGGTTGGTTTTTTGTTGATTTCCTTGATCAAATAGAGGCACGACGTCACCGCAAAGCAAAGGGAGTTCAGCCGCAGGCGCCACATTCGGGAATATCTCCATGGCGGCTACCGCTTAAAGACATCTCCGTAACAGGGGGTTTGCTAGTCTAAGTAAAGTACTTTCATGGGTACCTACCTAGGTATAATAGGCAGCCTCAAACATCTCAACAACATGTCAGTCACGATTTAGTTTTGGGTGGACAAACATGTTCATTTTGTGGTCTAAATGCTAAGAAAAGGGAAAATTCGTTCAGTCATCCATCCACGCTTGATCAACCACGCTCAAGAACTTTCTCCCGCCATTCACACCGCTATGCTTTCAAGATATGAATTGGACAGCCGCACAGTCGCCTGCGTACGTTGAATCTAATAGCGCATGAAAATGAAGAAATGCATCGTCGCACGTCATGTCAATCATCAGGCAGAAAGAAACAGAACCTCCACTTTGACGGTCATGTGTCATTATTCGTAAGTCGTTAAAACGGGCAGTTCGAAAGAGCCAATGCAGAAGATAGCCAGCTTTTATTGTTGGTCGTGTTGAAGGGAAACCTCGGCGATGGCATGCGCTAATAGCGCGTCGTCACTCGTTGGCCAATTGAGCTAGAGTCCGAAGAGTACGAGCTCCTGTAGCTTGAGGGCATTCGGTCTGAGCGACGAGAATCTGCCCAGTCGGGGCTGCTCCCACCGCTCCTGCTACCGGAGCTATCAGTATCGCCATAGCGGTAATCGTGGCGAGCATCTTTTCCGCTCCTCTGATTATGGCGCCCAGAGCCAACAGGTACCGGATTTCCCTGGATGACACCGCCATGGGCAAAGCCTGTCGGATACATGCCATCATTGGCGGAGAAGTTCCGGCAAATGTTGAACGCAATCAACGCGGCACCCTCTTTGGCCGATGACTCTGACGAGTGATAGGAAGACGTCTGATATTCACGATTGTTCACCCTGACAATACATCGATACCCAGACGAGCTCTTGGTGATCAGGTACGCAGGCTCGGGCCATCGACGGCGCTGACAAAGACCTGGGAAAAATGGTCAGCGTCTGCAAGTGGGTTGACCGCGAACCTAAGCCAAAGTGGGATGCAATGATGGCAAGGTCAAAAGATCCTTCCGAGATATAACCTGGTGTCCCTGGCAAGGCTGACCGACCCGCTAGGAGCCAAACTCAGACCTCCTCGTTCGGCAGGGACTACCGCCGACTATTGAGAGGCGGGATAGATGTGAAAGTCCAAAATAATACCCATAGGATAGCGAAACACCGAATGAGGAGACATACTCGCTAAGTAGACGGTATGCAACATATCCGCATCAGACGTTCAGATTGTTGTGACCCAACAAACAGTGCGTCCAATTGTCGCCGAGGAAAAAACAATGAAGCACCAAAGGACCGGACTGTCGACGATGATGGGGGCGTGTTGGATCAACGTCACCATACACAACGGTGTTTCAACAACTACCAAAGGATACCTGATTGAGTCTTCGGACGACAGACATCACACAACGAGAGGAAATATTATCGATATAGCTGCTTCGGTTCGTAGGTGAAGCTTGTGCCCACATATTTCATGGCTCAATAAGAGGAACCCTGCGATGCCAGCAAAGCAAATGCAAGACAAGCGGCATTACCGTGGGGCATGATAGGAAATTCCACTGTGGCCAAAACACTTCGCCAACTGGCTGCGTATTGGTCGATCAGCGGCTGGTAGTGATGTTCTACTCTTATGGCATCGTAATGTCATTGATGTGCTGGCAGTCACTTTAGCCAGTATCGGAGAGTCGGATATCGGGCCATTCTTAAAATCCTTGGCTGGGTGGCTGGTCATTGGCGATGGATTATCATTCAGTACCCCGCGCCGAAGGTCTGATGAGAGATATGCTGTGAGGGTGACCATATCCGGACTCTGAGTATTGCTTGCTGACGTGGGTGACCGGTGAAGGTCGAAGACGATGTCTATCATGAGTCAATCTAGAACAGGCGGGGTGCTTCTGTTGATCCAAGGTTGTTCCATTCCTGACGCAGTGTTATGTTATGCAGAGACACCTGGCAGGTGGAGAATGGGCGTATCATGATGTTGCGGGCCTCTGGGTGTAGCGTCGTCTCTTGTCGATGGTCTCGCTCTCTCATGGACATTGAACGTTATTCTAGGAAGCTAGGCGTCATGAAGGAAGGCGTAACGACCGGTTCATGGTTGAACGTTTGTGGAGGGGCAAGCAAATGTTTGGTTTTGAGAAGAGAATTCTCGAAGGTGCGCAATCTAGATCGACTGCATCCGAAGCATGCTTTTTGGAGCGCCCAGAGCCACTTATCCCAGCCAAGGGACCCTCAAAAGCGACAGCGTCGTACCGGCTGCAGCACATGGTTGACTGGCAGACGAGTTGAACCACGAGGACGCCCGGTTGGCCATGCATAAAGTTCCGATGCTAGAATGTGTTGTCAAAATGATGGTGTTGAATGGGTCGCTCGAAAACCAGTAGATTGGCTGGGCATTTTGCATTCATACTTTGGGCTTATCGTCGTGTTTGCGATCTTGTGGGATTTCGTACCAATCAAGGTGCTGAGCAGAACCGACAGAGCCGATGATCCCCTGCCAATCGGTATTGTAGAAGCGATAGGAGGCCTGTACCTGGAGTAAAGATCGTTACCTTTTCCAGCGTTCCTGGTCTAAAATACTCGATCGAATCCAGGCCTGTCTGGCCTCAATTCGACAACTGATCACCGTCTGTTGCGATCGAGTGAAAAGAACCATCTCGTGAAGGCAGACCGTCTGACTTTATGGCTTCAACCCACACACTGGTTCGGAGGGTCAATGCGTGCGCAATCGTCTGGACGCCTGTAGTCAAAGATGCATTGAGTTGCTCCTCACTTAGCATCCCTGCTCCAGGCTTATTTTCGGCGGGTTAGTGGCAATAGATGTTCGTGCTTATGACCAAAGAATAATCTTAGCTATCCCAGTCATTGCTGAGCAGAACTTAAACGGCTGTACGCTATCTTCGCCGGAGGATCAAGTCTATCGACCCATATTTGAGGACAACGAAAGACAAATGAAAAGGCAGTGGCGAAGGCAAGAATTTCTGCTCTTTCGTGGACAGTCAAGGGCATTTAGATGGTTGTCACGCAGCAGATCTCTGGTCCATGAGAAGGTGGCGCAGACCCTGCGTCGCATATTCCTACTACCTGTCTTGCACCAATTGTTCTTGATCCGATGCACAACCAGCACCAGCACTCGTGATGAGAAGAGCTCTGATAGCAAATTGCACATAGCAATGTGCACCCTCATGATGCACCTCAGCAGAGGACGACTTCGAAGGTGTCTGCAGGTGGGAGTGACGAATTATATACGCTGCACGCAGCGAAAGATATAATCAAATTCTTGCTTCCAACCCAGCTCACCGTCCAAGAGGCCGTGCCACTGACCAAGCTCGCATGTCACGAACGGCATCGTGGGGTATCACATAGACTGGATGCAAAGCTCTCACCTCGGCATCAGTATCGAAAGCAGCGGCTTGGTCGCTCTCACTGGGTATCTGAGCTTTGGTGGCTTTCCAGGTAAACGCTGAAGCGAACGGTTCCGAGCCGTTGGCTCTCCCATAAGTGTGGGAGTGCTCGACGATACTCAGCCCGCACAGATTGTAACAAGTGTGATAAGAATCCGGACGTCTGCGCATATTGGTCAGGAGGGACGAAAAGTTCACATAGAAGGCACTTACTTCGAGGGTTTATCTCTTAGTCCACCATCAGGACCTTGGCAACAACCCAGTATATATCGCGCAAGACCTTCGCTGCTGTAAAGGTTGTTGCTCACTGCGATTTCCCGACCTTCAATGGATTCCCGTGGGCCAGTCAAAGCAGCTTGAAGCAAAGGCCAACAACCTCCCAGCCAGTGACTGTAACAGCCATCGACAAGCTTGTTTGTCCGTCCAGCAAGCCCTCCTTCTGGTGCGTATTGTCGAGATGAGAGCCACCATAAAAAGGCATCAACGTCAAGAAATCTGTTTATGGCGACATGAGGTTCTCCATACAGGCAAAGGCAGGCAAGGGCACAGAAAGCATAGGCGCCGTGAGCTTCATCGCCAGGTGCGTCTGCAATGCCGCCCTCGTAAGTCTGACACCGAGAGAGATACTCTCCAAGGCCATCCATGAAAGACTCGAGGCCTGCCTCACGTGCAGGGGCCTTTGATGGCAGGGTAAGAGGAAGATCAAGGAGTGAGATTGCAACCAACGCACAATATGCTCCACGGACGTCTTCTTCGCCGCCTTCACAGATCTGGAAGCCTCCATCTGGCTGCTTCAGTCTTCCTAACCACTGCCACATCGCCTCGCGATCAATCAAGGAGTATGCCTCATCGCCACCAACGAGTGCAAGACTGAGAAGGCCTGCATACGTACCGGCCAGGTGAGAATAGTGCCCGAAACCCCCTCCAAACCCTCCAGACGTGTTTTGCATTGGATAGAATGTTTTGACCACACTATTGCCTGGGTTAGCGTCAATGCAAGAGACTGCTGTGGCTGTCGAGTGCCGGGACAAGCTTTGAATTTGTAAAAGTGGAATCAAAATAACCTTACCTGGCACGAAATAAGGAAACATCTTCTCCTAACATGTAAAGTCCCACCAGAGCCCAATATACCATCCAAGGACGGCTGGCATCAATACCCACGAAAGATGCCGGAAACTGCTCCAGGTTCTCGTGGAGGAAACTGATATGATCTTCTCGTTGCAAGCTAGGCAGTCCGAACTGGTTAAAGTCGAAGGGACTCCGTGATGGGTCATTCACCGCGCCGAGTAGAGGTAGGCATTCGTTCACAGTGTCTTTCTGGAGTTGCGAGGTTTCCGTTTCAAGGGTGTCTAAAAGTGCTGCTGGTTCTCGGAAATAAGCTGGTATCGAAGAACCAAACGATCCAGATTCTGCCATGTTATCCGCTATCCGCTGGTGCCTGAAACAACAAAAACAGCAAGTGCTGCAAATGAGCTCGCAATGCAGGATTTGCTACGTCTGTTTCTGATCACATTGAGTGTCGCTTGTGCAATTAGTATTGTCCTCGCATTCCAGGTGACTTTGGGGAAAAGCGCGAAGCTACGTCATGGATGCATTTCACACAATAGCATCGAATCTCGCAAGACAGACGCAGTGAGGCGATGAAACAAAGCTAGAGACGTAAATAATGGACTTATGGGAATTACCAATGGGCACGAAGAATCGTTGAGGCTGAAGTGAATCGAAGTCCTGAGGCTCGAGATTATGCTCTTGGCTTCGCTGTCATCAACAGTGAACGAAACAAAATTGAAGCATCGAGGAGAATTGAAAGCGTATTTGACTTGCAAAAGACTGTTTCTTTATTTCATGAATAGCACTGGCAACATACCAGTACGGAAGACAAGAGGGAGACGATGTTCGAGAAATATGCACGAGAATCGGTCACAGGCAACATCACAACAGACTCAGGTGCACAGCATCTCACATGAACCGGTTTGTGTACGGTTGTCAACAACTCGGAAGGTTTGTACCAAATGTCTGGCCAATTCTACACATGAGACGTCCGTCTTCGCTTGCATCATAAGTGTCTTATCGAAAAGGAATGCTGCACTCCCTCTCACTTGAACCCACGAAGTATCCCGTGCCGCTGAACGTGGACCTTTGACTGGGAAGACTAGCCTTTTGTCTACACCGCTCTTCGCTACAGCAGCCTCTTGAAAAGCAAGGGTGGACAAATCTACATTCAGCTCGCCACCAAAGGTACCTGAAGATGTGTTCACATCGAGACATGGCTACACGCTTTTCACGTACGTGCATGTACAGCATGGACGAGGCTGGGTTTTCTGAGCATACAGCGATCAAAGGTGTGGTGAGTATGGTATGACTGATGAGGCGAGCACAGAATCACTCATTGTTGCTCTCTATGGCAAAACGCCTCCACCGACAGAGTGGGAGAAGGACTTGCCTAATATGGGCTTAGTTCGTGAGCGCCGTCAAGATTACATGCATAAGCGTTCGCTTGTTGATGGGATCTTGATGGCCAATTGGCGTCGGCCATGAGGGGTGGTAGCGATGTGACTCGTCCTGAGATGCAAGACGCTGCAAGAAACCGAAGCAGATTCTGCATTCATCCTCAACTAGAATTTGCTCGGCCTGTGCCACCGACAGCTACGAGGTACAACCAGGGCATGATGACTTACTCTACTTTCTTGGAAGGTAACAGGAGGACCGCCTCGCGGCTCTGGAAGCTGGGAGGGATTAGAGTCACAGTTGCAGACGGCAAGTTCGTATCTTACATTATCTGTATGTCGAACGCCGGGGAGGCGCAGTTGTCAGCAGCCATTATTCATATGGTGTTGCACATTTCTTTTTCTATGGTCTTTTTGATCTGCGTTCCACATTCTTGAACAATTGTGGTCTGTACTTACCACTCGGCTGCCAATCATCTCAATTTTGCGACATAATCTACTTCGATAATCGTGCCTGGGAAATGACGACTTGGATTGACAACAACGCACGCAGCATCGCTTGTTAGCTTGTTAAGGTATCCGGAACTGGGGAGAGCGATTCCTGGCAAAAAAAGAAACAACCTGCCATCGACATTTTGCTTGGTTCGTCTTCCTCGGGCAATCGAGCCAAAAGCCCGCCTAGAGCGACCAGCAAAAAGCCCGCCTCTCTAGGGGTCTCGCCCATGTTTAGGCCTATCACCCGTCACCCAACATCAGGGAATAATAAATGGAGCCAGGCTGTGCTCCATAACTGCCACCCGTCAATCAACCACTCACTGCGAGCCATTCTGACCGGGCCTGACCTTTTACCTGCAGCTGGCCACTCACCTCTCGACTTCGGGGCTCGTCGGCGGTTTATCCTCCCACTTTGGTCGTCCCCGCCAATTCGACGATCCCCAAACCTGCATGCGCTGCTCACCGCCTCTTCGCACTTCCACTCGACCTCAACCCAGAGGTCGGCACTCTCGATTGTGCTCGCCTTCAGGCGGTCACCTTTTGTATCTCTTCTCCTTAGGTCTCTCTCCGCGGCCTCCTCTTGTCAGCTCCCATCCTGTCCTGCTTCACAAGGCCAGCAAGACGACCTCCCTCCTAGAGACGCCTGTGCTTCGGACGACACAACTCCTGCCACGACGGGTGACCCGTCTGACAAATCCTCAGTATGGCAGGCAATATCGCCTTAACAAGCGAAGACCTGGCTTATGATCTCGACGCAAGAAGTGCCTCATACCTGCAAACTCAAGCATGGCCGATGCAGATGCATCAAGTTGCTGCACCGAGGCCGGACCCGAGACGGCACATTTCTCCCATACAGACCAACCATCATGGATTGCGGCAGACAACAATGGCAGAACATCCCATGCTCGAGACGTGGAGAATTCAACAGCAGCAGCAACAACAACACCAACATCAACACAATGTCGACTACTCGTGTCAACAGGCTCAGTACCAGCAACATTATGACACACACTTCCACGGTCTTCCTGTACATCCTGCCCAGTTAGCCATGATGCCAGTATCGCAAGCTCCCCTAATGTCGGCTCTTCCAGTTGACCAGTCTTATCTCCCTCTCGGAGCAGGCATTGAAGGCATGCCACACAACTGGGCTGACTTTCAGAGTGAGCTGGTAAACTATACAACAACAGATGTTGGTCTTGCTGTGTCACCATACCAGCAAATGACCAGCTCACCGACTGGGTCACATCTCGAGGTGCTATCACAGCCTAGTTCATGTGATGAGCACGGTTGGACCTTCATAGACCCTCGCGCTTCCTTCGAATCTTACGAGCGGCAGTTCTTTGTCGACCCAAACCAAACCGTCCACAATCGAACCTTGTCGGAATCATCGTACTCGGACCTTGATGTCAAGAACAATGGCACTTTCCTGTCGAACCTCGATCTCGGCCACTCCCAAGCTGTCTACTCGCCGACCAGCCTATCCGACAGTGACTACGAGTATATGGGACACACCCATCGCTTGTCGATCGACCAGGGTTCGGCTCCCTCCACGAACATCAATCCTGCAGCACTCGTCCGCCCTATCCCAATCCCTCAGACCAAGTCTTCGGCCCCGTCTATACGATCCCCTAGTTCTCAAGGGTCGGCCGGGTCGCCGGGTCGCAGAGCTTCTAAGAAGAGCCCCATTGCCGCTAAGTCGACCGACAAGGTCATGAAGAAATCTGCACAGGGAGGAAAGGGTGAAGGAGAGAAGCGTGTTGGACGAAGAAAGGGACCTCTTCGACCAGAGCAACGGAAACAAGCTAGTGAAATCCGGAAACTGAGAGCATGCTTGCGGTGCAAATTCTTGAAAAAGACTTGTGACAAAGGAGAGCCTTGTGCTGGTTGCCAGCCATCTCATGCCCGTCTCTGGCAAGTGCCATGCACGCGAATCGACATTAAGGAGATTGGATACTTCCTGAAGGACTGGAAGTTTGACTACGAGCGTCATGTTACGCTTGGTTTCTCCGTTGGCAACATCAAGGGATTTTCCGACACGGAGAAGACCTTGTTCATTACCCATGGCTATGGACATATGCTGCCGGTCACTGCTCGTGAGGTATACGTGAGGGATGAATCATGTCTGAAGCTGGACTGGATCGAGGCCAAATCCATCACTACCGAAGGTTTCGAGGTTCCCACGGCCAAGCTCTCAGCCGGCATGGAGGGTATATCGACGACGATGCTGAGCGACTACCTAGACCGCCACATTGACGGCACTGGTACCTTTGAGAAATTTGTTGACGACTACTTCGAGGGCACCCCTTTCCTGTCACAAATGCTCAAGACGGCCTTCCGATTCTACTTCAAGACGGGATCCAACATCATCAAGAAGGCTCTCAAGCTGATGCTTGCGTACAATCTGACGCTTCACATCACAATGGTTGAGAGTGTTCCAGCCGAGGAATCTTTGGTTGGAAAGATTGAAGAACAGAGCTCTAAGTTCTACGGCAAAACAATGGCGCCGGTTATGATTAACTTCCAAATCAAATGCGCCATGGCCGATATGTGGCGTGAGCTTCACAAGGACGTCCTGGAAGAGCTGTCGAGTCTATACTCGAGTGTGTATAGTGGTGACAAGCTTAAGAACTGGCCCACCATTTTCATCCTGGCTTCGGTGTTGTTGGCAGTTTGGGAGTGCATGCAATTCGACTGCCACTATCGTGTTCCCAACCCTGCATCTGTGGACAAGTTTTGCAACGACATGGAGACCACTCCGGTTGGCGTCGTTGTCGGACTTTTCCAGGCCATCTCTCAAAAGCTTCCTTCATTCCTTGAGTGGGATACCAGCAAGCACCACACCCTGTTGGCGTCGAACCCTGACGTCTGCGGTACGATGACCGAAGTTCGAGAACATGTTACGAGATATGGTAAGTTGGCAAAGCAGCCTTGTCTGGTCTGGAGTTCTTCCGTTAACACACATTGCAGAAAATTACCTTCGTGGGCGACCGAACGCGAAATTCGATCGCAAAGATTTCGACTCGCTGTCGAACAAATTTTTGGCGAAACTCGTCATCCGAGCAAACTGACCTTTACGCCTTGATGAACACTAGACTTGCAGATTTGACGAGTGACTGAGATGTCCTAACGATACCACTCACTGATGTTTTATGTCTTCTTTGACGAGACAACTGACTGGGATGATTGATGAAGCCCTATACGACACTTACGACGACTGGAGATCGTTCTCTAGCATAAATCTGATAGCGACATGCTTGCATTTTCTTCTCTCATTTGTTGTCATGAGCATGAATCTATGGAAAAGGTGACTGGGGGGTGACTCCAGGACTTTTGGCGAGGCAAAGTACAAGTGAGCATTTCATTTGCAAGCATGGCCCCGGGGGATAATGTCATGCACTATCAGCTTGTTGGTGCGGTTTGGGTGGATGTATGTCAGCGAACAAAACCGTGTGGCAGATATCAGATACAAAGGTAGCATTCCAATAACAACATGACGGTACTATGTACGTGTCTCCATTTGTATTGTTCGTTGCTGTTTCAGTGGAGGGGAAGGTTGTGCCGCGAAGCACTGTCGACCTATACCCAATCCTCTAGCGGTACTTTAGTAAACCAAAGTAAGCATGATCCGGCTAATGACATGGTGTTAGAGATGGATCTTTCGTCCTGTGATATTATTCGAAGAGTTTCTCGGGACCAGTATTCAGAAAATGAGGTATGAAGCACATAGGACTGCGGTCCGTTTATATAATAATGAACAACCAAGTACATTTCAACAGAAGTGCCATATTTTGGTTGTTTTTCCCACACATGGCAATATGCCTACGGAGCTCGGTTGCCCCCAATGCGAGCCTTGAGTGCCCCTTAAGTTTAGTTTAGGTGCCACGCTGTAGTGTACCGGAACTCTAACCCGGCGCTATGTTTGGGGCCGTTCCAGTAGTTTTGAGGGTCTGACGTAGGGGCATATGATGGGCATCAACTTTATTATCAAACAGCTGCAAAAAGTCGCTGGGCAGGAAAGGGCAATGCACCAATCACAAGACTCAATCGTAGCTGCTGGGCACCTCTGGCAGCTTTCATTCTTCCAACTTCCTTGCAAGCCCAAGACGACCACCATCTTCATTCCTGCTTTTCTATCAATTTCTAGACTGTGAAACCGTGTCTCTCCCCCTCTTCCCCTGGTCATTTGACTAAGTCAACACCTTGTTCCTCCGGGACGGGAGCCTCGTTCTATCTACCTATCTCATTCTCTCACCAACCCGTCAAACGCAGGCACTGTACCGCATACCTCCTTCTTACTTGCCGTACTTTGACATTGAATCCACACTTCGGAAATCTCGTCCCGAAGAGACAGTGACAACGAACAGCATTTGACTCCGGAACTTCTGCATAAGCTCTAGTACTGCATCAACCTGACAAGGCTCTCTCCAATTCGCCAGGACAAAAGTAACACCTTCTTGCTGTTGAACAACCTTCCACAACCTGCTTCCGCTCTGGTACTGTGGCACCTCTATACTTGCTTCACTTCACAAAGTTCTTGTTACACCACCGCAATCTTGTTTTATTCGATTAGAGTGGCACATTCTGTCTCCGACTTCCGTCCAGCCAAGGGCTCAAAATCGGCAGCCTTTTCATTGGGGTCTGACGCAATTCTCACCCGACTCCTGCATCAATTTGTTCACCACCACAAGTTGTATCCCTCGTCAAGATGCCTTCTGCCGCGGATAGCTCTCCCAAAACGGATTCGCGACTGCTCCTAGTCTCAAATCGTCTTCCTATCACCATCAAGCGTTCTAACGATGGTAAATATGACTACTCAATGTCTTCCGGTGGCCTAGTCACCGGCCTTAGTGGATTGTCCAAGAGCACAACCTTCCAATGGTATGGCTGGCCCGGTCTGGAAATCCCAAAAGATGAGATCGAGGGCGTCACTGGTAGACTGAAGGACGAATTCAATGCAATTCCGGTCTTCATGAGCGACGAATTGGCAGACAGACATTACAATGGCTTCTCAAGTGAGTAACACAGACTATCACATCGACTCCATGCGGAGCTAACCAGAGTCCAGACTCCATCATGTGGCCGCTGTTCCATTACCATCCCGGCGAGATCACTTTTGACGAATCGGCCTGGAACGCCTATAGCGAAGCGAATCGTCTCTTTGCCCGTGCCGTCGCCAAAGATGTACAGGATGGCGATCTGGTCTGGGTTCACGACTATCATCTTATGCTTCTTCCCCAGATGCTACGCGAGGAGATCGGCTCATCAAAATCCAACGTCAAGATCGGTTTCTTCCTTCACACCCCTTTCCCATCCAGTGAGATCTACAGAATCCTGCCTGTTCGGAATGAGATCCTGCTGGGCACTCTTCATTGTGATCTGATTGGATTCCACACTTACGACTATGCACGACACTTTCTCAGCAGTTGTTCGCGAATTCTCGGCCTAACAACAACTCCCAATGGCGTCGAGTTCGAGGGCAAGATTGTTACCGTCGGTGCCTTCCCTATTGGCATTGATCCCGAAAAATTCACCGAAGGTCTCAAGAAAGAGAAAGTGCAGAAAAGAATAGCCGTCCTCGAGGAAAAGTTCAAAGGAGTTAAATTGATCGTCGGTGTAGATCGTCTCGACTACATCAAAGGTGTTCCTCAAAAATTGCACGCCCTGGAGGTCTTCCTCACGGATCATCCCGAATGGATTGGAAAAGTGGTGCTGGTCCAAGTCGCTGTACCGAGTCGACAAGATGTTGAAGAATATCAGAATCTGCGTGCTGTGGTCAACGAACTCGTCGGAAGGATCAATGGCAAATTTGGTACGTTGAACGCCTCCTTCTCATAAGTTATAAGCTAACAAGTTGAAGGAACCGTCGAGTTCATGCCTATCCACTTTATGCACAAGTCAGTCAACTTCGATGAGCTGATCGCGCTGTACGCCGTCTCTGATGTCTGTCTTGTATCATCTACCCGAGATGGTATGAACCTGGTATCGTTCGAATACATTGCCTCGCAAGAGGACAGACACGGTGTTATGATCTTGTCCGAGTTTGCCGGTGCAGCCCAGAGTTTGAACGGCAGTATCTTGGTAAATCCCTGGAATACGGACGAGCTGGCTGGTGCCATCCAAGAGGCAGTCACCATGAGTCCAGAACATCGTGCCCTCAACTACTCCAAATTGCACAAATATGTCTTCAAATACACAAGGTAAGCTTACATGTCCCTGTTGCCCTCAGCAATTGACGGTACTGATCCCGATTACAGTGCTTTCTGGGGAGAATCCTTCGTAGCGGAATTGAACAGAATATCTGCGGCTGGTGAGAGGAAGCTGAAAGCCAGACGCGCATCACTGATACGAGGCCCAACGACCACTGAGCCGAAAGAAATCGAACCTGAGTCCAAGGTCAATGGAGTGAATGGGGACGAGGAGTCTAACGTGCCTCAAGAGGCTGACCTCGGACCAAGATCAAACACTACCTAGAATCGGCTGCCAAAATCATCACTTGAGGTCAGGAAGTGACACTCTGAAACTTCAAAAATTGTACGACATAGGGTGCTTGTGTTAATCAAGAGCAAGGGACGGCTGGATCTGGGCTAATAGACTCGAGTTTGCGCAGCGTGAATAGACATGATGGTTAGGAAGACAATCCATGCAGTTTCGAAAGGCATTCAGCTCCAGGGCGTCGTGACAAGGAGAGACGGAGAGTACCTAGGTAGATATTAAAACATCAAGTCTCCGAGTCCACAAGTATACCTGGGTATCGTATAACTATCGAGCCTGTCAACCTAGGTCTCCTTCAACTCTAAGATTGTGGGTCTACTGCCCACACAACTTAGTCCAGATTGTTTCTGCTCGACAAGGGTCTTTCTATCATACCAATAGTCCATTAGACATAGCCCCAGGCCGACATCTGTGCACATGCTCGCGGCGGCCGAACCGACGAAGAGGGCGCAGCTCTGTGACCATAAAACCTCTTGTTCTAGCTGCCTTGATTTGTCCGCCTTTCTCAAAAGTTTCCGCCCCTGGGCACCTACTAAGCTTGAACAACCGTGTTGAGCGTAGACGAGCGAAGAGTATTTGGAGCTTGGGACTGTCATCTTTCTCTAGAAGTTGGCGTCTCCCTGGAATCGGCCGAGGCTCACTAGTTGATCATCATGGCACATCGACAGGGGACTTCTGTGGCATGACCGCGTGGTCGACGCAGCTGACATCGGACACGTCTGCATCAATATGCATGTCCTTTGACTGCGCTCGCCATGCTGCTGATCCCTCTGGGTGATCCACGGCCTCGTCGATCCCTTGCCCGGCTATCAGAATCACAATGCTGCTTCTGCCTCTAAGATCTCAGGCGACCTGCCTCTGAGGTGATGCTGCACCACCCTTCTTCTCCGTCTTCCCCGTCAACGGCACCTGAACTTTTGGCTTCGCTTTCCCTCTCGCTCTCACAACCACTTTCTGCACTTGTCCTGGCCCGCCAATCCATCTGCCCTCGGGACTTCCCACGACCCTTGGGCTACGCTGGTCGACAGGCGTGCCAAACGGTGTGATCACGTCTCTTAGGACGAACCTTACGCGGTTCTTCCCGCCTATCTGCCCCTTTTGTTCACGTGGAACAAGCAGACTCGGAGGGAAGGGGCCGTACGTGATCACGTCGCCTTCGTTGAGGATGTCGTGCGGGTCGTGTACCAGGTCGTGTGTCGAGCGTTTGTAGTGTTTCTGCAGATATGCGTCCCAGACTTGAACGGTGCGTGAGACGTGCACTGTTTTGCGCATCGTGCCGACACGCGAGACATGTCCGGTTAGACTGAATGTGGACGACAGAAAAGCTGCGTCCGCGGCTTTGGAGTCGGAGTCGGAGACGGGAGTTTGAGATTCCAAGATCGAGTCCGCGGTGGGAGGTGCGGGTGTAGAGGAAGGCGGGATGTTGGCTGATTGCGCGAGCTGGCACCGCTGCGAAGAGAATGGGCGGCGAGGTGAGAATGTCTTCGTTCTTGAAAGGGGTGTTCTCGTTGATGGGGTGTGTTGAAGCAGCCTGCGTGAAGCCGGTGCGCGACATGCGCGGAAGAAATTTGTGGCTGTCGAGTTCATGGTTGAGATACTCATCAATTATCGCACCGAAAGGGAAGAGTGGAAGTCAAGAAGGTTTGTACACAGGTGCGAGGATGAGAAAGACGAAGATGTCGAAGAGCTCGAGGTGGTGTTGCTTGCCAGAAATTTAAAGTGCATTGGATGAACTCCGGTGGATCCTGGTCTGCGGAGAGCCTCAGAGTCAAGTCCTAGACTGAATAGTATCTAAGGCAAGACCTTTGACCAGGCCAGACTCTGCTCATCACAATAGAATGCTGTATTTTACATTGCTCTCCTTGTGGACTAATTCAATGGCCCTATGCCTACCATGGCTCGCCTGCAACGCCATTGCTATGCTGTATGGTAGAGTTGGGAGAACTTATGCTGCCCACACATCTTTACCCACGCCTTCTATCCAATGGCCCAGATCATTGACATTGCTGTCCCACTCCTTCAGCCGCTGTCTCATACCCTCGATCTGAGTCCGCTCCAAGACCTTAGGTTGTACCCAGTTGATCTTAGCAATGCCAGCAACTTGGTCAATTTTCCCCCTCAATAACCCTAGACTCAATGCCTTCATGATCAGATGTTCAATCTCGTCTGGCTTCACGTTCGTCTCTTGACTGATTGTCTTGAAGGTCATTGCGCGATCATGTGGTGGTCGCTTGAACACCAGCTCCGTAAGCGCAGCAAGGTTGATCTTCTGCCACAAGAACATGCGATGTGATTCGAGTGTAGAGTTTTTACTGAGGTTGTTTGACATCTGATCAAATGCTGCCAGATCACCACGGTTGAAAGCAAAGAGCAGATCTCGGAGCCACGATTCTGGATGTGGTGGTTTCAGAGCGTTGAGAATGGGGTGCAGCAACAGTTCTCCGAAATTGTAGATGGTGTGCGAAACTAGGGCGGCGATTGCAAGGTCATATGCTCTGTGTTGTTGTTGTTCAGCAGTCAACTCTGACTCTTCTATGCAAGCAAGGTATAGGAGCGAATTTCGGTAATAGGATGTGTAGTCGCCTTCGGATTGGAAATAGTCGGCATTGATGCGGTAGAAGGCGGCATGCACGACGTTCTCCACAAAATCAAACTGATCGAGTGTCTTTTGAGCTTTATCCAGTTGTTCTCTAGCTTTGGATTTCTCTCCTAGTCTGAGGTAGACACTGGCAAGCTCGGTGATAGTATAGACATGTGCTTCTTCGGAATCGGGCTTGTCTACGCTTTCCGCCAGGGTTTTGAGGAATTCGCTTCGGTCGGTATCATCTGCCCACGATTAGCAACATTACTACAACGCGGGACATAGTAGACGCACCCTTGATTTGCGCAGAGGCACCCAGGGCGAGTTTGACGAGCTTGAGCTGATTGATCTTGTCGGCGAAACTGATGATGAAGGTGTTGTAAATGGGTAGTCTCTGCGCAGCGGTTTCGGGATTGGAGAAGTATTCGAGTAAGGTATCCGTCAGTTGGTGCCATAGTTTCCTTTCCCAAAGATCCTCAAAGGTGAGAAAGATGTGCTGGAGTTCTGTGGGTGCTTCATCCCGTTGTTCCGCAAGGAAGTTAGAGATGGCCTCTGGGTCGTTCTGTTTTGACATGTCGACCACGCAGCTCGAGAAAATATTGAAATTGAAACGATCGGAATTCGGCTAGCAAGAAATGCGCTGTACGGTCGCTTGTGTTCTTATAGAACAAGGCTAGGGAGTTGTATGAGAAACGGAGAGTAATGGGTCACTGGGGCAAGCGCAGTTGACGCGCCGCTCAATCGTGCCTGCCGGGCGGACAAAAGAATAATGATGCCAAGCGGCGTCGGCCATCCACCCCCAATTACTCCGTGCCTGACCTTTACTGATTAGTGCCTACCTAGGTACCTAGCAAGCCTGTTTCCAAAAAAAGTGGCACACCAAAATCATGCCAGGGACACTGTCATGACCATTTAATTATTTAACTAACCTTCTCGCACTCGAAACAGCCACAGAATTTTGGTAATAACTTATATTAAAAATACTATAGTCAGATAGAGAATCGATTAATGTACCTTCTAATGTTCTAAAAAGTATATATCATCTTCCACGAAAAGTATGTAGGATGGTCAGTTTAAATGACCGAAGTTCAATGCGCCTGTTTTTTTGGAAACAGGCTTGCTAGGTACCTACCGTACAAAGTCCTTTACCTAGACACTTGGGCTCTGGCAAAAATCACCTCAGGTACTTTGGTCAGGTCCCCATGCTTCAACAGGCACAGTAGCTTCATACAACACGACCTTATGATCCTTGGCTCGAAGCAGATGCTGATTGTCGACTGTTTGCTCCCAATATGAAATTGCTATCCTTGCCTTCCAAGCGACTTGCCCTGGCACTCTAGTATATGAAATGGAACACAATGGAGTACGCTTGTCCTTGCTACTTGAATGCCAGCTGGTTCTCTTCTAAACCGTCTGCCAAAGGTACCTCCTGCCTCCCTTCCACGTTATGCGCACTCTACTTACATCACTGTGCCGCGCACAGAGTTGGACAGATGCGAATGCGGACGAGCCTTGGGCTAATCACTGTCGACCCAACATCAGGCCTGTCGTCCATATTGTAATCGCTTCAAAGTTCCAAACCACGCGCATTCGGTCTGGCATGAAGTACCAGGTGTGGCACTGAGTACGCTTTCATCTCAACACCTATGAACAGCTGTCTACTGTGCATAGTATCCTGGTGAAGACACACTGGGGCAAGGTGGGTAAAAGTAATTGGCTCGGCTCTCATGCTCGTGTCCCCAGATTTGTTAGCATTGCGGCACACACCCAAAGTTTGAAGCGTCCCCATCGGTAGAGCAATCTTTACGGTAAGCAAACCTTTTGGGGTGAAGTTGGCAGAGAATTTCAACATAGATCAAGAGTCAATACGAACTTGGCCGCATCTTAACTTGCAACAGCGAAGATGACTGATTAGCTGCGACCCGACCTGCCTGTGCCAGGTGAACGCGGCGACTAGCTTTAGGCAGAATGGATGCTCTGCTCGATGATAAAATGAGCAACAAGGATAAACGTGACGGAGTGGAGCAGCTGTAAGACCGTTACTTCATTGAGGTATAACAGAGTCAACAAACCACTGTCCATAGGGTTGTAACTGACTCAAAGTCCTCGGTTGCATCGGATTGAATCTTAGGGATCTAGCATGCCCTGAAGAGTGGCATCTCGATGCTTGGCAGGATCTGCAGTTCGAACCCACCTATCGACGTAACAGATACTCCGCAATGTGCAAGTGGCAACCAACTTACAGATCTTTCAACACCATCGGCTATGCTATCCAGTTGAACCGCCTTTGACTGGTCGGATCCTGTGTCCAACCCAGCGAGCAGTCTTTCTCTTCAACCCACACACTGCTAGGGTTCAAAGACCATGCCCGCCAGAAACATCGCTCAGACTCCTGTTAAACTCAATTGAACCTGCACTTTCGGACTCACAGAATTGATCGCTTTCATGTCCACGCCAAGCTCGGGGTTGACTCGACAGCACATAGGCATAGCCTGCCTTAACTGCAAGGCCAGGAAATCAAAGGTGCCTTAAAGTCTCCTGTTCTTCGACGATCACCTTGCTAACATGCATGGGGTTCTCAGTGTTCGGGTGGCCATCCTTGTCGTGCCTGCGGTCGATCGAATATCGAATGTGTATATGACGAAACACTCGACAAGCGTCGTAAGGTACATTGGGAGCGAGCGCAGACCGAGTCTGCTCTCCAGAAAGACTTGATTCAGTGCCTGCTCGAACACATCCAGTCCGGCAGTGATGCTGGTCGACAGGAACTCAAAGAGGATAAACGTTTTCAGACACTTGCGCAGACACTTGGGATACCGAATTCCAACAACTTTGAAGACTCGTTGAGCCCTGAGGTACCCGAGTCCTGGCCTTTCCCACGAGCGCGGAAGTCGAGTCGCTCGCATAATCGGGACGATGTGACCCAAGGTGAAGAATTAACAAAACGTCGTGCAATTCCATCATCGCAGGGAGACCATACGCAGGGACCAAGAGCAGAACAGTCGAAGACAGCCGATGGCCGACCAGGGTCGATTGATGGACAATCGCAGGGGCGAACATCATCCGAGCCTGGCGTGCCAGAATTCCCACATTTCGATCCTAGAGATCAATATCGAATCTTTTGCCCTAAGAACCACCGCGCTCCCGAATACAAATCCATCACTGTATTCGGCCAGTCACCGTGGGAGATCGCCCAGAGAGGCTTCGAATCAAGTCGGCAGCACCAGCAGAAAAATTATCTGCGAATCCCAGAATACTATGTTGTACCCTCATTGTTTGAGGAGGACCGATGTCCACTGGCTGCCGTCTACACGGACTTCAGGGATCTTGGACGGAGGCAGCTTGCTGAGGGCACTCCTTTGGAGGATGTACTTGGAAGCCCGGAAGTCGAACTGTCGGTCTTTTTCCATGGGCGCAGACCTGAAGATCCACACACACCGAATACATGGGCCTGTGAGTATATGCGTCTTCTGAAGGACTTCGACATATATCTCGCCTTGGCATCCATCTTCACATATTCGAGGTTCATGCGGGTCAGTGATGTGCCATTGATTTTGAGTAGCCTCGTTCCTGACATGTTAACAGTGGACAATCGCGCCCTCTGAAGAGACATACTCTCTGCTGCCAGATCCGATGAGACCAACAGCGCTCCAAAGACTGGTCCAGCATCATCCAGGAATCGATCTGCCGATATTGTAAGTTTTCTCTGTGTTCGACCTAACAATGGCTTATACTTTTGTTAGTCCTGAGATGCGCGACGGGCTGATCCACGACATGCGTGACTATATCGTTGCTATGCAAACCTTGGGATGCAGCGTCAACTGGGACTATGGTTTGGAGGCCGCAATCGATATCGATCAAGAGTCTGGCTCGATGACTGTTTCTGAGATGTTCCAAGACCACATATGTAATCTAGCAAACTGGTCCGTTAGCCAACGATTCGCCGACGTCTTCCCAGAGTTGCGAGGATATTATCGTGTCCTTGAGCAGGATACGATTCCTATGTCTGAGGTTGATGTCGAAGAATTTCTCACGATACACGGCAGAGGAGATCTTATGTCGGTGTCTTCTTCCAATTAACAAGTCAAGCAAGGAAATCTCTGCAATTTCGGGGTGGAATGCTCATGCTTATGTATGTACTTTGGCCACATGCCATTAGGGGGGCACTATTAGCGAGCGATCACCCAGGAGTTGATTTTCCGCCTCTATAAGATTGGCACATTAAGTTACATCTTGCCCGGAAATTTATCCCTCTCTCGCATGATCTTCACATCAAAGTTTGTGATCCATAAAACAGTAACCTGTGGCACGCTGTGGGCATGGTCAGGTTCTTGCTATTCGTCTGTGCAAAGTGAGTATCCGAGATGAAAAAGAGTCTCTCGTGTTGCTCTACGGATACTACTTGCTGGTTCCGGGCGATGCTCATGCCTTTCGGCGCCACTGTTCTTAGCACGCGGTAATACTATGGTAGGTTCAGGCTCAACGCCAAAGGACATTTGGACCTTGGCCACGAGCAATCCACGCATGACAGGCTTTCAAGACCTGAGATTCGGTTCCTGTAAGGCATTCTATAAAGGGCACGGCCCATTGGAGCCTCTGGGGATCATACCTACACATTATCTCTAGTGGCCCCTGAGTCTTCACTCAGCCGCGCGTTGTCTGCTCCCACGAATTCATAGGTGAGCGGCAACAGTAACACTTCCTCTCCATACATTTTCTCGCACTTGATCGATATAGGTTTCTGACAGACTGAAATCCACATTATAGGTCCCAACACGAGTATCAGACCAGAGCCTGCTTTCATTTCGTGAGCATCGAGTCTGAACTACCGGCGCTTTATGTTTTTACGAAACAGAGAACACGATCTTTGAGTAGTCATGCACCGGGATCTCCCCATGAAGCCTATCGAACATGTCGACAATGGTGTGTGATAGCAGCTAGTCATAAACTTCTCGCGCCTGATCACATACATAAGGATGGGACGATTAGCCCTTGGCAGGATACGTTCCCTACTCTGGCCATCCTTTGCAACGACATGACGAGGCAGGGAAGCTTACTGCAATCGTAGTCGGCCTCAATCGACCTGCACAAAACACAAAGCACATGGCAGCCAACTTGAGAATCAGGGGACTAAAATTCCATGACCGTGTTGCTTCGAGATCTCCAGCCATCGTTCTCCGCTGTGACAGTTGGCTCGATGATGCTCGTCACAATACCTTCGTCCGCTCGCAGGACATTCATTTGATGCAATACCATGAATCTGCCCTGCCACACTCACACCCTGGAGCATGTGAGAACTCCAGCTAATGCAGCAATTCCACTGAGGCATATAGTATTCCTGGATCACATGAACGCGCGTGTTGTAGGACGAAGAGCGACAGATGTGTCCCCCAGCACTAAAACACATTGTGAGAAGAGACAGATACAGCTTCTCTGTGACAGCTTCACATACCGAATATGGTTCAGCACAGCATCAAAGGTCAGTGTGACCTCGTTAGAAAACCGTTCCAAACGATTGGACGGAGTGCCCTTCAATGCACGTGATTTCATGACGCCAAGCCCGTTCCTGCGGTGGACTCCAAGTTGAAGCTCCCCATGTCGTCGCCTCCAAGTCGACAGCGTAGACCAAGGTCTATTACTCGTGCCATAAAACCCTTCCTCCCCTACAAGCCCTTTGGTGGAGGTTCTACAGGTACTGCATTCACAATGCAGGCCTGTCAACCAACCACCCTCGCGCTTCGCGCAGCTCGAGCCTCTCGTCCAAAAGCCTTCCAATGCCGAAACATCCACCTTCAAGACGTTGCAATCACGCGGACCGGGAAACCAATTCTAAGATTAACAGGTGGGAGATCATCACTGGGAGGTCATACTGTAACAGTATTTGGGGCCAACGGATTTCTGGGAAGGTACATTGTTCACCGGTTGGCGAGGAGGGGAAATCAGGTTGTTGTCCCCTACAGAGACGACATGGGTAAGCGCCATCTTAAACCCACCGGAGACCTTGGAAGGATTCAATTCCTGGAATTCGATCTCAGGAACACACAATCCATCGAGGAGAGCGTGCGACATTCAGACATAGTCTTCAACCTGATTGGCAAGAACTATCCCACCAAGAACTTCAGTCTACATGATGTGAATGTGGAGAGCGTGGAAAGAATAGCAGAAGCTTGTGCCAAATACGATATCGACCGTTTCATTCACATGTCCTCGTACAATGCAGACCCCAATTCTGAATCAGAGTTCTTCAGGACAAAGGTACTGTTGATTGGAGGTGTCCAGAATCATCGGCTGACCATTGCAGGCTCAAGGAGAACAAGTTGCGAGGCAATTATTCCCAGAGACCACGATCGTACGACCAGCTCCCTGCTTTGGCTTCGAGGACAAGCTTCTACATCGCCTGGCAGGCGTGAACAACTTCTTAAGCGTCAACAACATGCAGGAGCGGTTCTGGCCTGTTCATGTGAGTAATTCTGGAGCATAGTAAGGCGTATTTTCTGACATTTACCAGGCCATCGATGTTGGCGAAGCGCTCGAGAGAATCGGCTACGATGACACTACAGCCGGAGAGACGTTCGAACTGTATGGACCAACCAACTTTAGCATGGCAGAAATTGCCGAAGTCGTCGACAGGGAAATCATCAAGGAGCGAAGGCACATCAACCTGCCAAAATGGATGCTCAAGCCGGTCCTGCACTATTTGAACAAGGTCATTTGGTGGGAAACCATGACTGCCGACCAACTGGAACAAGAATGCATCGACCAGAAGATTGACCCGAATGCGAAGACTTTCAAGGATCTCGGTATAGAGCCTGCCGACCTCAGAGACTTGACGTATCAGTATTTGCAGGATTATCGCAGCAGCAGTTTCTACGACCTGCCGCCGTCTACGGCGAGAGAAAAGCAAGAGTCGAAGAAGTACTTGCATGTCATTGATGATCAGTAGATTGCTCTCATGGAGGCTGGGCAGGATTAGTCGAGCTTGCTAGGACCTTGGTTGTACATACATGTACCTTGGTGCTGCAATCGAAGAAGCATTGAAGAATCTAC